>WHPZ01581880.1:0-16704 GCA_016617965.1 Macrosiphum rosae
TGGGAAAGTCGATTTCAAGTAAACTTGACGAAAAATTCAAATCTGTTTTCATAATTCTTATCGCTTCGTTAGATCATTTGGTATGTTTGACAAAAAACACGTCTAAAATACTATGTCGCGCGTGTGTTAGACAAAAACAGAAAATCACGGTATCGAATCCCCTTTAGTATAAAATTTACAAATTTCATAATTTATTATATTCATAATAGTTTCTGTATGTCATTCACTTTAGAACATGATTATTGGTTCACACTACACAATAATAATTGTGCTTCCTAATTATAGGCTTAGGATTATCGACAAATGATTATTGTTGGAAAAATGTATTGGATTGACAATTATTAACTAATACCATTGAGTATATAATGCGATAAAGTACAATATAATATTCTAAATGCTAATATTAATATTAATACTTATAACTTTACTAATAATTAATATACAGCATCGGTAATAACGCTGGCTAATGACTCAACTTGAATGGATGTAGTGAGTGTTTGATAGTTGTATTAAATAGTATTAATATGTTTATTCTATACAGGCATGTAATTTAGGAGTGCGGTGGGGGCGATCACTGCAAAAATAGTATTATAGTAGGTACCTAATAGTTAATTAGAAAATGTTTGAAGCCTTTCAGAAAAAGGTTCATCGCCTCCCACTCCCCAATATAAAAATAAACACCTTTTTATAGTATTTAAAGCACCTAGCCTATGTCGGTACACTCTGCATACTATTTGTTTTTTCCCATTGATATATGGGCAACATGGCAATTAATCCACGTTCAGCAGCACCGATCTTGTGTTGTTAGCTTACTTAGCAGAAAGTAAATTCACCTCTTATAAAAGTTAAAATTAAGAACATCATATTATCTGTGTTTGCACTTCAGATTCTTAAAATATTTCAATTTTTGATTTAAAATATATAACATACCAAATCATAACTTTCATACAAATTTAAAAATTGTAAAAAAAATTACTTCCGAACATACATAGATAATGGTAATAACTTTTAGTTTGATAACAAGTGAAATCAATTAAATAAAACTAATAACATAATATTGGTTTTGCTGAACGCAAATTTAATGTGTTAGTCGTGGGTCAGAGAACAAATAGTGCGCTGACGTCAATTTCAGTCTTCTATTGTTCAATAAAGCTAATTATAATTAAGAATTCGAAAAATGTTAACAACAGTGTTTAGCCAAGCCAACAATGATCGTTGTTGTTTATTATATGCCTACAGGCTGTAAAAGAGAAACCCAATTGTAAATCAACGATTAATTCTTGAGTGAATCTTTGGAAGATAATATTGTGTATAACCGTATAGGTAAAACAAAATTTAAAAAAATACGGAAATTGCTAACATGTTTTTAAAACATATTATTATGACTTGATGTATATTATAATATTCATATTATAAATAAATAAAAACATATAAATAAATACATTACACAAATTAAGATTTTATTAAGAGGACGTCTCACCCGGATGTGTTGTCTCCGTCTTACACATGTACTTCCTAGCAAATTTTCGTTTGCTTGTTTCAATAGGATATTATCAGTTTTGATATTAGAGTGAATCGACCTATTATCAAACTTTTAGGTAACAACAGTATCTGTGTTCTCTCTTTGGTTTTTACGATATTTTAATTTTTAAGTGAGTTATGAACATTTTAGAATATGAATACTTAACATAGGTACCCATAACTCACTTAAAAATTAAAATATCGTAAAGAAACCAACTAGAGAACACAAATAATGTTCTTACCTAAAAGTTTGATAATAGGTCAATTCACTCTAATATCAAAACTGACAATACCCTAATACTTATTATTACCTAATATTTAAGTAGGTAATTGTGTTGTACTCTTTATATCGAAAGGCCTCATGACATAAAAAAATATTCATAATATTTTGTTAGGTAGGTACTACAATTAATGACAAACATATATACTATTTTAGTACTTAGCTTATGTAATACTAACAATATATAACTACAGAGTTAAGCTTGCGCATCTGTATAATATTATATTTGGTGCGTCATCTGCAACGCTTCATGACTAAAAAAATTTGTTTAAAATTCGTCGTATTGCAGTTTTTTTCTTTTTTTAAGCAATACTCACTTTCTTTTAACGCTTGGAATAAGTTCAATCTCTACGCTTAGGTACTAGGTAGCTAAACGGGACTTCTGCATGCATTTTTTTTCAGCTCACGAAAAAGGAATTTTTTTTTTTGTTTATTATTATAGGGTTGCCATTATTTAGTTACAATATATTATATTACTTTTATAATTAGTATAGGTACTAGATATATGATATATACATTTTTGACGAATATATTTATAAACAAAAAACAAATCTTTGGCACCGGCAACGCCGAGCTGGTTGGCACAGCTATAGTTGTAGGTAATCAATAAAAACACGACTGCGCTTTAAGCATCTATCCGATGCGCGCTGCGAGTCGTCGCACACAAGCTGTACAACGGTATCCATATTTTATTATACCCTCAAATCTTGAAAATCAATAGGTACAGGTCCTACTCTCCAGACTTCCAGAGTCAAAATACACACTTTAAATGTAAATTATAAAATAATCTCATATGTGCTGTCCATAATTTATTTAGGTGGCGATCATTGGTTAAAGTTGATATACCTACGTCAATTATAGTTGTCTTCTGTCGGGTATCTTCTATTTAAAATAAATATAGTCAAAAAAAAATCTAAGAACATTAATATTTTGTAATAAGAAATTAACTAAAATTATGTTATTAAATGGAGTAGAAATAAAGTGTATTACAAATTATAATTTTATTATAATTTTTCATTAAATAAGATTGTCCATTTTTAAAATAAAATTTTTGTAAAAAGTCTTCACTCAAAGCCTCAAAAAATGTTCTTATAAAACAATTTTACAATACAAGTTTAAACTTGAAATTCAACCAATATGCCGAAATGTAAACAGACGAATACTGGTATCATAGGTAGGTATTTACAAAGGCGTAAATGAAAACCAATTTCTGGAGGGGGAGTTCAAATATATTTTTTTTACATTCTACATATTGTCGTTATTGTTGATGTATAAATTTATGATTATATAATAACAATTTTACAATTGCAAGAAATGTTATAATTGTCAAGTGTTCACGCAACCGATCGCTCCATAGCCAGTAAAATATGTACACTCATACATACATACTTACAAAATGATACAGTAGACGCTGCTTATAAGTGACATTATGGATAAAAGGCCCAATCCCTTATTAGACTCAAAATCTCCTAAAACGGGCGGGACGTATCCAAATACATTGAAAAAACTGCGGTTATAAAACTCTTCACTTTAGTTATAAGACTCAAATTTGTCGTAAGAAAAATCGTAGAAAAAAATACTTTTTTGTTGGTAATTACTGATATTTTATAATCATAGAATATAGCATATACCAGGGGGATTCATGGCACTCAAAAACATTTTGAGGGCATGCAAAAATTGAAATATTTATATTATATGTATAATGTATATATTATTTGTATAACTTACTGAACTCAGTATAATATTATATTTTACACAATTAAATGGTACCCTCGAAAAAAAAATAAGTTAATTTTTTCCATGCAGCGTCAAAATAATTGGCACATCCTATACGTCATAACGTAGGTACAACAAATTGTATTGCATTTCAAACTTATCGCAATTATTATCGTGTGCCTATATAATAAAATGTAGTATATACCTATTTATTTAATAATATGTAAAAGTAGCAAAATAAAGTTAATGGGTAATTGATTACAAATTTCGTTTGTTTTTTCCCCATACGCCTACAAGGTTATGTAAGACTCACTTTGTGCTGGTCCCATGTGAGTCTTATAAGCGGTGTCTACCGACGTATTATAATACTATCATAGTTTTTTATTATATTGCAGCTGCCGTCATCGTGCTGAATGCCGAAACTTAATATTATTTGTTCTGTGAATGTGTACTTTTTATGTATGTCGTGTTGAGGGGGGGGGGGTAAGAGCATTTTATTATTTTTCTCCGTTTTACATTTTGCGGGACTTACCACAGAGACTCTTCGCTCCCTTCACATTTAGACTATATATCGTGTGCAATCGTTTCGGTTTATATAATATGAGGAACGTATTATACGGCCATATAAAGGTACAGAAGGTGCATACCTAATATAATTATGTACCTATATATTTGTGTTAACGTATTTTTGGCTGCGATTTAAAATTTAATTTCAGTTTTGCTTTCATTGACCTTGTTATTGTCTGTACATACATTTTTCAAAAAGACCCGAAGGTCATTATTCGTTAATATAATTTAATTATATTTCCATTGTGAAAAACACACTATACCTATGTATACACCGTTACAAGCAGTATAAGCAGTATGGCCCACCGTGTTATACTATTATTATAATACCATTTGCCATGGCACACATTGGCATATTACTCTATGAACTGCAATATGATGATGTATATACATAATATTTTTTCGTCTACCATTATATAATATCATATCTATTATAATACCATTGCAGCTAAAAAATAAACGCGGTACAAAGTCTTTAGATAATAAACTCGCTTTGTTATCGCCACGTCGAAGGTCATTTTTTAACGTTCAATGTACACGCAGCTAACGGATGCGATAATTAATATGTTTTTCTTGTTCTCGTCTTATACATATTGTACGAGTATAACTTTTGACCTGCATGGTAATTATATTTTATTTTTCATGCAACATCAAGACTTCAATACTGCGAGCGTGAATTCTGTATTAATTTAGGTACATTTAGTTATGTACTAAGGAAGTGTAACACCGTCATTATATTAGAATTACGGCATTGTAATATTACACCGTAGCTACCTATACTACCTATATTATAATTAGTATGAATAGGGCAAACACTCCACAATAACTTAATTTCCATAAATCACTGAGCTCCATGTAGGCATAAACAATAATTAATAACATAATATTACACCTATATTATAATACATTATCCGGTTTCCTTACTCATTTGATATGAATCTGTGTAATATAATATATATTATATTATTATGTATAATATGCCCAGGGGCGGATCTGAAAGGCTCGATTTTGACGAAACAGCGTCTGCTTTTCAAAGTTGTAGTGGCAGTGGAACCGGATAATCTATGCTAATATCCAGCCACATTTTATTTATTTCAGAACTTTGTTATATGTAAATAATATATTATATTAGAGTAAGGCGTGAGGCGGTGTTAGCGGTAAATACTATGGCATAATTTAATATATGAAATTGTGTCATTTAAAATTTAAGTTCAGTCTACTAATGAAAATGCACATAGCCGTAAGGTACTTACTGAGCAGTCAACACAATCTTTATGATTTTTCCACGGCCTCTGTATGTATATTGTAAAACTAAATTATATTTCTATATAAGACTGCTCAGTGTGTAGTCCGCCTGAAAATATATGAAAATGGCGTAGAACAATAATAATAAAAAAAAGGTTCAGAGTGCGTTTTACTGTCGAATGTATAGTTAATAATTAGTTATAATAATATAGTTATATTTTAAGTAGGTATAGGATTAAAGTGCTTCTCTAAATTTTAAACTGTACACAATACATACATGCCTACACAAAAGGTAAGATAAGCATCTCATTAACTGTGCTAAAATATCTCCTCCTGTTTGGAATATTATAATAAACGTCAAATTTAAATTAATATGATACTATACCTATAAGTGTTAACTTAATTGTATACACTTTTCAATAAAGTCGAATTCAAAAACGCTTTTAGTCAGAAACTCTGAAGTAATAAACAAAACTTATATTTAATTTATGGTACCTAGTATTGTTTTACTGAATGGCCATAAAAAAATACTCCCATTAATATACACAAAAGCGTCACCAGAGTATTAAACATGGCGTACTCAAATATTTATTGTTC
Source organism: Macrosiphum rosae (assembly GCA_016617965.1). NCBI lineage: Eukaryota > Metazoa > Arthropoda > Insecta > Hemiptera > Aphididae > Macrosiphum > Macrosiphum rosae. The sequence continues at coordinate 5,927 of WHPZ01581880.1, forward strand.
ATATTATCTTACTATTTCATAAGCGCGATACGGTCTAATAAACAATATTGAAAAAATTTTATACAATAAAGAATAAAATCGAACATAATTTATCAGTTTATATGTTTTTAATTTAATTTAAATTGTTTTCGGGGAATTTAATAGTTTCTTTGTTTCATTCAAATTCTTATATATTCACAATAACCCAAGTGATATATTTTTATTTAGTGAATAACAAAAAAATAAAAATTTGATGACTGATATTATACTTACATTTTTATTTTATTAAAAACATCTCAAAAATTAATCATTAATTAAAAAAGTTTTAAACAGAAACTCGTTTTTCTTTTAGGAATAATGAATTTAATTATTTTCTGCTCGAGCAATTTCAACGTTTTTTATTAGTGTTTGTAAATTATTGTGCTGTTAAAACTATATTATAGAACTACGCATATATGGCATTACGAAAATGCGAATTCGAGGAATTATATTTTTATAATATACGACGGAAAAGAAAACAACATTACAAAACATTTAATTAAAAATTAAAAAGTTTATATATATATTTTATTATATCCCTGTTTAGGAACGATTAAATTAAATAGCCTTTATTTGATATAGGGCGCACAAAATATCAAAATATGATCCACGTACTCCACTACACTGAAAGCATTTTTCTTCACTTTTTTTGACATTCTATATAAGATTATTAAATTTTCGTAGATAATTTAGATTTACATTTCAGAAAATATTTTAAATATCCCATATTTTATTTCCCCCACTGCATTTGGGATATTATAATATTTTTTGAATATTTTAAAGCGCTTGAATAATTAATATTTGACTAATAATATTTTATAAATATTTTCTTCTCATTATAACAAAATATAGTAATATAATATGATTGCATAAATATGTTGACTTACTATTTATATAAAATGTCTGTAAAAATGTTTCTTAAAAATATATGGTTAAAATGTTTTGTAAATGTTTTTTTATAAAACATTTTCAAAAATATGAACTTCTTGGCTAAAGAATAAAACTTAAATATTTCCCAATTATTTACCCAATTTTTTAAAATATTTTGATAACTATATTATTCCTGAAAATATATGTACCATAGTTAGGAAATATTTGTATGCTCTGTGGGATAGGTACACAACTTCAAGTCTTCCCATTATAGTTCCCAAAACATGTTTGGAATTTTAATGTATATATGTCTTATAAATTATAGATCTATCAAACAGTTGCTCAAAAACAATTCGTCAATCTTCTCAACAATAAAAATATTTTATGTTCTTAATTTCAAATGAGGATTTTTATTGCATTCAATTTATTAATAAGAAAATAATATTTGTATTAAATAATGTTAATAATTTTCATATAAAAGTATATATGTTAATTTTTAAACAAATTAATCATATTTTATTTGCAAGTCAAGCCCTAAAAAAAATACATTTTCTAAACAAACCAAAAATAAGGGTTATTTGATCAATTGTATTTTTGAAGAATTATGGATTATGGATTTGACCAATAAACGTTTTTAAGAAGTCACTTTTGATGAACTGTCGTGATATCATAAATTATAATATTGATGTTCACAATTATCTTGAAAAGTCAAATTTGAATATTATTTCATATTGTTATTATTATTATTATTATTATTATTATTGTTATTATTATTATTATTGTTATTATTATTATTATTGTTATTATTATTATTTATGGATGTCAAAGTTTGGATGAGTAAAATAAGTTATGTTGTTGTTCTAATTTATTATGGGAGTAAAAAAATACCACGTTCAGCTATACTATTTTATTAAACATATAAAAAACCGATTTATATTCAGTATTCCTGCTTTAATTACCAAAATCCAATTATTTTTGTGGGATTATTTTTTCTTTTATATTTTGGGGAGATATAGCAAAAGCTTATTATAAAACCAATTAAAATATTAATAATAGCAATAATAATAACAACAATACATTTTCACCCGTAGACTGTAAAAACGCGTCTCATTGTTGGCAAATACACGAACACTATGGACGTGGTGGCTAAGACTTACAAAAGTGGAGGTGTGTGGGCATTCTTCAAAGGTTTCTGGCCCAGTACGCTAAGCATTTTCTTGTTTGCCGGATTTGATCTTATGACTTACGAGCACATCAAGGAAAATTATTCCCATTTACACGAGAAGTACGACTACCCGAGATGGATCGTTAGCTTTTACTCAGCAGTTATCTCGAACGCCGTGGGCGTAGTGATATGTTATCCGATATCTACGATCATCACTAGACTCCAAGTCGACGACGGTCAGTCATTAACAATAATAATTATATTACTAATATATATATATATATACACAGTCTGCAGTGAAATCTACTAATCAAATATAATATGAATATATAAAATAAAATACATTTAGATACCATTTTATAGGTACCGTGTGTTCGCTGATTTAGGAAACAATACATTTCCTGGCTGAATTACATTGGATTGAAGCGTAACTTTATGACAAGTTAGGCTTATTAGAAATATTTCAAATTTTTGAGCAGTTCAACTTATTTTAAGGTTTTTAAATATTTATTATAATATTCAATAACAATACCTACTCTTAACGTATTTGGGTAGACCTATTTTAAAAGTAATTTCGACTTTGACGGTGAGACACAACGCCACTCAACTATTTAAGTCCAAAATCAAAATTTTCAAAAAGAGAGAAATTTCAAATTTTATTATAAATATATTTTTCGAAACATTAAAATTTTGAAAAAATGAATAGCTTGGGACATTTCTTGTTATTAAATTATTATTATTAACATAACTTAATAATATTATTCTATTTGTAATATTTCGATGAAATGTTTAATAGCTACTGTTTGTAATACCTATATACTTAAACAGAAAATATTATAATATATAAAAATAATATTATCTAAATACATTGACAAATAAACTAATAAGGGTATTGGTATTTAAAATTTTTTATAAAAGTAGGTATTTATAGTTAAATTTAAAACGTTCATTAATTCGTTAATTTTTATTTTAAATAAATACAACTTTTGATTAATAATAATTTTAAATAGCTGACCTAACGCAAATATGAAATCAAAATAGTAGTTAAAAAATGATAAGCTTGTACCTACTACGTGCACGTGAGTCCTGCAGGGAGTGTTAAAAGTACTTAAAACTTAAAAAGTTCATATAGATTCAATATAAAAATTAATCCGTTCTAGAATTTTAGTGTTTCTTAAGTCAGTGAACATACAATGTAATATACTAAAGGCATTGGTACATAAAAATGAAATTGAATTTCTGAGAGATTGGCACATAATAGAAGGCACAATGAAGCTAAGTGTTAAACGCCCTAAGCAACTGCCCCAATACCCTCTAAAGGATCATTGAAATACGTCCGTTACACGAATCACAGACTACAATAAACTAATCATATCGCATTAAATATATATTAATATAATATATACAACATATATTAGCTTTTTTTTACTGCGCATAAGCAATACGACAATAAATACCTACGACAATTATAGTGGAGGTCAAATCATTTAGAATGGCCGTCTACCATTTATTATTTTATATTTTTTATTACTGCAGAGTGACAGAAAAAACCAGTAGGTACCTATAATATTGTTGCTAGGTAACAGAAATAAGAATATTCTGTATAGATGGTTCAAAATTTAAACTTTGAAGCAATATGATAGCAATATAAGAATAACCAAATATTATTCGTTAGGTTATATTGCATAGATAGGTAGGTAATTTTTTTCTTTTTTTTTTCCAAAAAATATTGTACGATGGTTATCACAACTGCACACGCAAAATGAAAAGGCATCTTTCAATCCCAAAACTAAAATATTTAAACTTCACGTTTTTTCAAGTCTTCCCGATAATTTTCGCACACGTGATACTATGTATAAGGTATATACCACATACGTCTTTCTGAAATGAAATTATCATGCATTTTTAAAGTAATACAAATTTAGTATACAATGATAAACAAAAGGCTATTTTACGTTTATAATTTATGTAGGTAAGTAACCGTTGTTTTATTTATCAAGTATAATATACCTACTAAATAGACTTTTTTAATCATATAATTATTTAAACCGTAAAAGGTTTTTTAACAACCGACGAAGTTTAAAAATAAAAGATTAATATATAAAACAGTGTGTGACATTGAAGAAAGATAGGTATAGGTATATTACAAAATATTTACGGTTTTGAATGGTAACCGTGAGGTTTTTTAATGATGCAGGAATTATAAAATCGGTAAGTACAACAAATTGTCATATTATCGCTTATATCAATATTCACTATAGCCAGAAAATCATCAACAAACCGTTTAATATATTATTATATGTAAAGCTAAGCTTGACATATGCTTATTGCATTTAGGGGCGATTGTATACTCCTCCTGTATTCCGGTTAGATAAAAAGGTCTAATTTAAACTCCGTCAGTTTTATTTTCTTACCTGTAATGGGTATGTGGAAACTCTCCTGGTATTAAGTCTTTGCTCATGTAAAACTAAAATACCTTTTGTATATCTTAGCCAAATAAACTCAAAAATGAAAAAAAAGCGATGTCGTTTGAGAACGATATGAATAGTTATAATAATGGATTTATGTTAGACTTAATAGTTAAAATAACTATAAATATTAAATTGTATCAAATCATTTTAGTCCTCAGTTAAAAATATTAAAATGTATAACATAGCATAACATTTACACACCTACATATTTTATGGTTATTAGAATTATCCATCATAATTTTTAGATGTAATAGACATTACTATTTGTATGATTTATTCGGACTACTATTATTGTTATGTATATTTTTTTGGCATATTCGATAGCTTAATTATTATTATCGATTAATTAGAGCGATTGTTATAAAAATCATGATTTTTTATTCTTTAATAATTATTTCTTTCATTCTATTAGGTATTTGATTTTCTTCACTGCCGGTGTTTACGTGGAAACAATTTTACCCGTTTTTTTTCTTCGCTGAGCTTACACTAAAAAAATGTATTCGTGGCGGAGCTTACATGCATATAGATAGGTACCTACGTTTAGTATGAAATGTTGTCAAAATCATGGAAGCAGGTGGGTATAAATGTATAACACTGTATAGGTATATTAATATAATATGTTCATATTTTATAAATTTACGATCGATTACACAAGTAGAATAGGCGTTTTATTCTATTAACTATATAATACTGAAACCACTCACCTAGAAACAAAATATATAAAAGTCATTTTCAAAGAAATGAAATAGCAATTTTCTCCACGTGCACTACGCAGCACTTCGGTCGACTGAACATGTACCGAACACTCGTATTATGCGGGAAAGTATAATGTTATAGTTGAACGTATTCGCAACGTTGTCGACTTCAATTATAATGCACCACAGAGAATCATAGATGACTGAAATATTACCCCACAGCACGCATATTAGCCCTTCTCCTCTAAATACATTTGTAAGACGTATTATTATTGTAGTTTTTCGAGTTGAAGGTCAAAATGTACACGCACAATATATTGTTATGCGCACGTGTCATAATAATGTTATGTATTGTTAGATTATAGAATATCTTATTAGGTATGCATAGTTATAGTACCGCGGTTAGTATTGCAGGAGTTGGGAATGGAGAGTGAAATAAATTGCCGGGAAAGGCAATAAATTTAATAGGTAAATGACACGTTGCAGATTAGTGATACGATTTAAAAAAAATAAAAATCCTAGGCGCATTTAGGCGCATAAGAATTTATTGTAATATAAAAAAAAACATTAAACCATTCCGATCAGCTTATATCAGCTATATATTATACGCTGACGACTTATACAAATATTCGTCTATATTCACTCTAAGTATATGGTTACAATGTGTTTCGTGCAGCACAACGATTTCGACACAATAATATTATTATATGGTATTATAAAAAGTCGTTGGAATATATTATTATTATCATTATAGGTACCTGTTATACCAGTAAACCTACCTGGTAGATAATGAGTTTCAGAAAAATATAAAACTACTATCCCTATAGGTATACAGAATTCCGACCGTTCAGATGCGTCGGATTATTATTTCAAAACTAATATTTAACGAAGACCGTTTTTTTTTTCCATCAAGCTGTTTAATCATCTGCACCTTCGACATTAACGAACACCGCAGCTATCTTCGGCGTATTATATTATATGTATTATTATGTATATATATATATATATATACAATTAATGTTGATAATTCTGTAGGCGCGTCCTCAAATGGTAAATAATGTTAATGCCTCAATGGGTTAAGACTTATCGTATAGATTAGATATATAGTATATAACCGACGTATAATATTATTTATATTCCCAGAATGTCCTATCTAAAAAAAACAGGTAGGTACGGCCTACGGCGCATATTTCTTTCTCCGATTACGTAATACATAAAATTATATATATAAAAAAAAAAATAATAATATATTCCCAATTATAATACCTACTTAGGTTTCCAGACTCGACCGATTAACCGAACGTGAGAACCGCACTCGTAGGATTAACGAGATGTCAAAAAGCCCCCCCCCCTCCCCTTCACCAAAAAAATATGGGTTTTTACGGTGACGTTTTTTCATCCTTTTATTTTAACGATCCCGGCGTGTTTTATATTTATTATTTTAATTTCTGTTCGTATAGGCATAATAATATTATTATCGTGTCGGATTTAAAAACTTAACTAATGCATTATGCATATTACGTCATGCGGCGAAGATGAGTATCGTTTGAAAGTGTATACACGTATTTTACCTACCGTCATAAATATTATTCTGAACCGTACACCAATGACCGAATCGCCGTGTACAATAATATTATTCATGTATATTAAATTTAAATTTAAATTATGCATCAAACTGTACAGATTTTAGTCCGACTACGAATTTCCATTAATTCGACTAGTATAAAATATGTATGCCTACACCTAGTTTAACACGGCCACTCCATTAAGTGCGTTGCCCATTTATAGTATTATAATATTATTATTATCTCCGCATGTGAATATATTTTTATGTAATTCTGTTTTTTTTTTTTTTTTTTTTTACTGCGTCGTTTCTTTTTATTATAGGTCGACCAAATTATACATTCTCTCGGCTCACTTTCTCTCCTGTTCTTTTCTTTTTTTTATATATACTGTTGCCAGTCGTCTATAAGTTTTTTTTTTTTATATTCCACCAGAGATTAGCTACTACAGTCGTATACCTCTGTATGTTATAAAACGAAAACGACCCAATCTCTGTGACTCGGTTCGGAGTTCTGCGAACGCTTGATCAGCAAACAGCCACGTTCCAGTGATGTACGTCATCAGTATTTTTCTGATCCGTTTTCAATCAATATATAGGTTTATATACCTACATTATTATTGCCGTTATAGGACATTTAGTTATGTATATACATAGACCTCACTCAATCGACAGGCACGTGAATAGGTACAGTTGGTCTGAAACCAACTAGTAAAAATGTAGGTCTGTGATAAATATCACGATCCAAAAATGTTCATTCGGCCAAGTTTAGGTGGGTAGGTATATACATATACTTTCTGTCCTACTATTTGTAGCTTTCAGGAAGTTTCTTCGACGAGGTCTAAGCCAAATTACCATAAAGGGCATGGTGTACAACAATTTTATATAAGTAAATATTAATACAGACAACATATGTATCCGACTTTACGGCTCACTGCTGCTACGTGGCATGATTTAAACTGCAGAACTGCATATGAGAATAATGGTTTTAACAAAAGCTTTAATAATTATTTTAATCGTAATTTTGCATTCACTGATAGTGTTGACAAAATTCATCAATATTAACGTATACGAAAATACATATACATAATATCAAGTAAATTGCATATAAATAATTGTAGAGTATAAAAGAAAACCTGCAAAATATAATCTTTTAAAAGTACAAAACACGAGGTACATAAAATATAATCACAACTATTAATAACTACATTAAAAATGCACATATTGTCAAAGTTACTCGTGTTAAAATAGTGACGCTTATTATTTCTGGATATTTAAAAAAAAAACCTTTAGGTACCCACCGACTACTTAATAACTGAAACTGAAATTATTATGTTTTGCATTTTAACTCGATCAACATTATTATCGTTTTAGTAAAATTTGTTGATTTTTGACAAACATATGTGTACAGTTAAATCATGAGTACAACATACCTATATTGATATTGTTTGACGTTAAAAATGATCACAATTCACTATTACAATGATCGTGTTACAGTTATTTTACATGTTCGTGTACCTAAATTTGACTGGACGATTTCGGAGTGCTGAATTTACAAATCACCCCCCCACGACGACCACAATTTAAATCAATACACAAACGGTGGCCCATCGCTTTTACCCTCAATTCTAACTGTAGAGCTGGCTCGTCTGGCAGCATAATTTTAGTTGAGTGTTGGCTGTAATAATATTATTCTGTACACACGATCATTGGACTTATCCGGTGAGCACCGGAAACCGAATATTATAATAACGTCATGTTTTTTGTTATCTTCGTGTATTTTTTTTTTAATGATTTCGTTTTTCCTCGTTGGCTTACAATTGTGACCCTGCGGTCAGATGTACGTCCTATTATATCGGTATCTAGTACAATGTGCACGTATAATATTATTACATTATGTATAATATTGTATTGAATACAAAGACTATGATTATTTCATTACGAGCCATAGTAATATATTATTTCGTTAGTCGTTGCCACACTTCGAATTCGTTCTTATTGCGTCATTCGATAATGTTTAATATCGTAACTTTATTTTTTTTTCTCTCTGTTAATTATTAAGAAATATTAGATTAGTATAATTTATCCCCAATTAAAATATCATACCAGCTGCATCAACTAACAATAAATTACAACACAAATCAATGTACCTGTAAAACTGTTTGTAGGTAATACATGTAGGAAAATTCAAACAAGTTTTTAAAATCCGGATTGTTAAAACCTACCTAAAATATGGCTGTAATATTATTTTATAGGTAGTTATTTTATTATGTTAAATATTGTTGATAATACTTATAAATTACCTACTATTGGCAATGAAATTAATGTACTAAGAAGTAAGCAAGCATAGTAACACACTGTAACGTGGAATGCTTCGACCAAGTGTTGATGAAGAAAGCTCATTGATAAGTACCATCTTACGTGGGGGTATAGAATGGTATATTGGTAAGCACACGTTGTATTTGTATAATAAGCGTAGTGTTTATCTCACAAAGGTGGAACGACTTAATGATCATAATATTATGTATAGTTACATTCTTGCTAATATTATTTTCTTGCAAAATTAAAATAGACACTTCGAGCCAACCAAAAATAATATATTCAGGCGGGAAACTTGAATATTGTCCAAAAATATACTTGCAACAGTTGTTTACAATTCTTGGATTTATTAATAACAACTAACCCGATGGTCGCATTAAATTCCCTATACATATTATTTTCAAATATAACATGAAGTAAATAGAAATTATTTGATTGAGTGTATGTTTTACATTATAAAATACTCGTCATCTCGGACAGGCTTTTTATACAGTAAATGAAAAAAATCTCGATATAAGCATTTATGTAAGTCTTAATATTTATAGTTTATACAGAAAAAACTACAAAAACATAATCTCGATAGCAAAATAGAATACGGTGCTCGGTGAATTACTTATATAATTTATGACTCTTTGATTCGTTGATTAGCGTTTGAATTTATCACCTGACCTATTTCGTGTGATATTCGATTTATGGAATACATAATATTCTTCTTATTCTTCTAAACAATAAATTCTATAACGACGTTATGCTTAGAAAAAATATTCTGTTTACTCATAAGTTATATTGTACACAATCGAACGTTTTTCACCTCACCAAACACGGCACATCTGTGCTACATTATAACTGCTTAGCTGATAACGATAAAGAACTCTCGAACAAAACTATGGTACTGTTCCCATTGAAACTATAATATAATAAAATGGATATACATCTGATAATTTTTTTTTTTTGTTCTATTGTTATGGTGCGTCCAAAAGATTTCAAACTGAAATTTTGACGGTTATGGAATATTATAAATATACTATAATATGCTTAGAAAAACTCCCAATAAAAGTATTTTTGAAGAATTAAAAAAAATTTAACCAAATAAACTATGTGGTATGTCTTTAGATAATTTATGATAAGTATTCATATAAAACAATGCTAATAAAAATACAAAACGTATTATTATTTTAAAATTGGTGTGGCCACCCATTTAGCGACACTTCCCATTTTTAATACAAATGTGGGTATTTCAAACTATTAAAACACATAGTTTTTAGATTTTGATGAAAGGCGATGAATGCATTGATTTTACAATGATGTGGGTTTTTAAAAAAAAAAATTTTATGTCTATCATCACAGTTTGAGGGAGTAAAAAGTAAAACTGCTTTGATTTTCTTCAACAGTATCTTGTTCTATCGGAAAATGAATCTAGTTAAAGCATTCGGGAGGTAAAATTTAAAAAATTTCAATAGTTTTCAAAAGCGCCTAGAAACACATTATAAAAATTAAGGAAAAACGAGAATTTTGCAAAATTGGTTTTTGAAAAAATCGATTTTGGTTTTTGGTGTAACTCTAAAACAAATTAACGAATATACATGAAATTTTCACTGGTTGTTTATATTTGCATTTTCTGTACACGATAAAATTTTCAAAATATTATGATTTGTTTTGAACTGTTTAAGCACATTTTC
>WHPZ01581882.1:0-11767 GCA_016617965.1 Macrosiphum rosae
TATTTAGGTATAGTACCTATATTCTATTCACTTTTGAAAAAAAAATTTCACTGCTTACATCTTTTTAATACCCACGCCACGCCACTGAATTTAATATACAATATATTAACACGTATTCCAGTGACACTGGTCATAGACCATAGTGTAGTAATTATTATTATCAGTATTTTCATTGGAATAATAATGATACCCGTTTTCTGTTCAACGTTACGTACAAGATATAAAATTGCATACACTCAGTGCCGTGTTTAAATTAAACAAATTCATATAGTTCTTCGTTTAACTCGACACTTTTTGTATAGTTAATAGGTAGTCGTGTTCAAAACTCAAATATAAATCAATACGATGGACGATTTTTTTTTTAATTTCTCAGGTAACTGACTGTGATGTTGTACACATTCAGTTATCACGGTAAATAATAATATATAACACGACTATTATGTGGTGTTGTAAGTATAGAAGTACCTTAGTGAATAATTTATCTTGGCCTTGCAGTATAATAACTGTCAACCTCAATACTTTATCTTCATCCAAATATGTATTTGTATATGAAATATTAGTGACTACTGGCTACCATACTAATTATAAATTCTGTGTTTTATGATATAGTAATATGGTTTTTTTTATAATCCATCTTTCCGTGTAGAGGTCGAACATTTTTTTTCTCCTATAGGATTCAAATATTATCCTAACCCGCCTTTAGTAAACCTTCCCTAATTTTCTCATTGGTTCATTAATACTCCCCCCCCCCAACGAATATTGATTTATTCAAATTATTTTTCTTGGCTGCTGCATGTGTGTTACAGGTTAACATTTATAATAGTGTATACATGATAACGATAACGGTATCAGAAGGGACTGATTTTGTTTCACTCTCTGAGATTAAATTTCTTGGATTAGTTTATCTCAAGTTGATTTTCTTATAAAATTGGTATATTTTCAAACCAAAATAGCGGCCTATAGTATGGGAGCAAAGTGAATTTAAAATAAAATTAATCCACTTGATTCCAAATGTCTTCCTTATTCTTTGCTTCCAGTGTTGATCATCGTAACAATTTAAAATGTCCATTACATTTATAGAGTTCGACTCTCGGTACTAGGTAGAAAATAGACATTTTGTTCGACTTTGGATGTCGTTGTTGTTTTTTCTGCATTATGTAACCAAAAGTTTTTTCATCAAAACTTGTCTTCAAAATGTATGCCTCGTATAATCTTAACTTGAATTGAAAACTCTATATATTAGGTTTGAAATTCTCTTAGAGATACAATTGTATGATATTTGTTCTTCTTTGTTTTTGTAAACTTATATACATTTATATACTTTGTAATACTCAAGTAATAACTATTAACAAACATTAACCATCGATTTAAAATATTCGAATTTTAACTCAATTAAATGTATTAAACTTAACTTAAACTACGATACATTTTTATAAATTTAAAATACTAATAAGTAAAAAATAAAATACATTAATTAATAAAATGTGATAATACATCAATTATAAAAAAAGTAAATATAATAATGATGGATTTATCTTTGAATTTCAAAAAAAAAAAAAAAAATAATGATATATTTTCTTATTTATAATGCTTTAACTTTGCATAATATTTAACATCTTTTTAGGAACAATCAAATAAAATTTATCTGAAGAAGGTTGTAGACTTTACAACTGACCAAAAGTCGCTAACTTGATGGACCTAAGACCAAACCATAACGACCTTACTACTAAAAATGTGTTGTAACACAAGTGCATCAAAACTAATTTAAAATTAAAAGTTTATTATATATAATTTATAATACAATAATAATTATTATTATTTGACATGCAATGTTTAATTTAATATTAAATTTAATTATTTCGTATAGATAATTAATGATAGTTGGTTTATTGAGTACTTAAATGTTGCTAAGTATAATAAATTGTTATAAAGACACATTATTTATACAACCATGGAAAGTATACCTATATAATATATAAAAACTACATTGTAGTTGTCCGAATTAGCACTTTAATAATAATTTTTAATGAAATTAATAGATAATTAACATATGAATACATCTATTTCACGATCGTTTAATTTTATAACCACGAGAAAACAAATTTGTAAAATTTAACATAATACGTTTTGTTTGGAACTCCTCGTACTTGTAATCTACATAAAACGTTTACCTTAAAGATTATATTTTGATGTTATTAATTATACCATAATTTATAATTTAACCATATTAACAGCATTTAGTTAATTATCTAAAATTGTGTTTTGAGATGAAACTAAAATCATAAATTAATATTGTTGTATATACCATATGAGAAATATTTATTATTTTAAATTAAAATTTTTCATGGATATTAAAATTAACTAGAGCTGATATATTTTATGTATGTATGTGCATATTTAATTTAAAAGGTCGTTCTATCCTTAATTGGTTAAATACACGCTAATGTACATGTGTCTAAAATTAATTCAATATAATATGTATAAAGTTGTAACTACCTTTTACAGGGTACGTTTAAATATTTAAATTTAAATGCTTTAAGTGATGTTTCATTATAAATATTAATGTTTATATATGTTTGTTTTGAGTTATTATTCAAACAAGTTACGAAAGCTCTATACCACATGCTAAATTCACGGTATCTAAACGTATTTTAAACAATAAACTATATTTCCATACGAATTACACAATATTACCATAGAATTTTGTAATCTAGTGATACGGGTAGTATTTATGTCTACTTATATGCAAAAGCCAAAATAAATAAATAACTTATTTTTTAAATATTTTACAGGACATTTTTTAAAATGTTAAAGCACTTATATTATTATACCTATTTTTTGGCATAGGTACTAAAAAATACCGGATTGGCTACAGGGACTGGTTGTTGCAGTGTCACATTATAATTAATATATTTAATATAATAATAATGTTCCGAATAATATCTGTCTCCTTGTTTACCAAATCATATCACCCTATTTTTTAATAATAATATATTAATATCATCATCTTCTTAAAACTGAACTGAACTTCCCTTCCTCTTCCTCGTACAAACCAATCAGTCTCACCTCCAGTTTTTTTTTTAAATATACTTGAAAAACTCTCATTCAAAAATAGTTTACCTATATCCAGTAAAACAAATATTGTACATACATATTTTGTACCCAACTGGTAGATTGATTTCTTCAATAAATAGGTACTCTACAATACCGGAGACTACGCGTACACACTAGCGATCGCAATGAAAAGTAGTCTCCGACTGCCTGAAAAATTTAGTAAACGGTGTAAACAATGTACATTGTATTAATTTACTTTAATAAACTATAGCGGCGCTGTCGGCGTAATGTGCATGCAGTTCTGACAGCGTAGACGATACCACACACACAAAAAAAAAAAGGTACTCTAATATACACTTGGCTTATACACTGGTGACTGGTTGACTAAATCTCATTCGCTATAGAAGAAAAACTGTAAACTTACTTGCATTATTTAATATCTGACATGCAGTTTTCTTTCTGGCATTTAAGTTAAAACGCGTTCTAACTTTACCTACCATGTTCACTACTATCTAATTCTAAAACCCTACCTAGAAGACCGCTTCTTGTCCGTCCATATGAGCTGTATCCTTTCCAGTAAGATTCTGGTATGTCTCAAAATGCAATCGCCACTCCACTGCTTCTTAACCTATTCATCTCTGATCATTCAATTATTCAAACTAGAACCATACCCTGATAGCTGATTTTGTTGATGAAAAAGCTATTATAGCCACTATAGTGAAGATCCTAAGGTAGCTTCTATGTATTGAAAGACTCTCTGAATACTACCTCCACATGCAAGACACTCTTTCTCAACAATCAACTTCTGCCTAAATCTAATTGCGAATGATACATTGCTATCCACGTTGAAATCAAAGAACTCTCACATAGTAATCAACCTTACCTTCTTCATCCTATATTGACCTCTAAAAATATAAAATTACCAAGACTTACTATAAGACTCTATTGGACATGTAAAAATATTCTACCGTAATAACTCTCGAAACAACTGCTCTATCATACAAGATGAGTTAAATAAAATTATTGCATGGGCCAACAAGCTAGCGTCGGATTTCAATATTGATAAATGCAACTATATGAGTTTCACACGTCTTGAATCCCCAGTTAATTTTAAATATGCAATCAATGGGACAACTTTGAAATCGCTTGAGAAATCTGTCACTAATCTATAGGTTTTGTTTGCTGTCCTACGCTTAGCCCTAATTTACATATTGAACGAACCTGCTGTAAGTCACTTAAAATCTTAGGATTTACTTAACACATAGATAACTACAGCAGAGTTTAAATTAGCATCTCACCTTAAGGCACTGTATTGTTCGCTTGTTAGGCCTATTCTCGAATTCATTTGGGATTCTAACACTGCACATCATGCAATAATGGTTGAGCGAGTACAATAAACATTTTTTTAAATATGTAAGTTATATATACTCAGGATTCAATATCCTCCACATAATTATTTAACTATACTCGAGTATCTCAAATTTGATTCTCTAGCAGATTGTAGGCATGCCGCCAACCTAAAATTTCATTCTAAATTATTAAATGGTCTGATTGACTTTTCACACTTACTCTCTCTAATTTCCTATAAATGTCCTATAAATGCTTCACTCGGCAAACATAATACTTTTAACTGGCCAACATCCTCCTCGAATTATGATTTGAATGAACTTAACTAGTTATTTTTAATGATAACTTACCTTTACATCACACTTTTGTAATTTTAGTTGTACTAAATATTCATTAAATGTCCAATGCCCGTATTGTAAGCTTATAAATTATTAAATTAATAAATGATATTGAAATGGTAAAACGTAATTCTATTGATAATGGAACTATCAGGTAAACTGAAGCTTTGGATTATGGATGGATATTTTAAAAACCATTACTAAAATGTAATAATGACTCGTTATAAATAATTAATATATAGTATTTTATTACCTAAATTTAAGTTTAAGTTTTTATAATTGAAAATTAATTCCAAAATACTATTTACAAGTTACAACACACTATACTGATTTTAAAAGTCAGCTAAAAAGATAGATATTTACTCAAATGTGTTTTACATAAATTATCAAGTAAAAATGAATTATTATATGCACCACGAGCTTATCACAGTAGTTACATGCAAATGGAGTGAATAAATAATTGAAAATTAACATAAGGAATGATAATATTTATTATGTAAATGCCTAATACCTACGTATAATCATTTTACTACCTATCGTATCAAAATATTATATTGATAATCGAATTTATTGAAATTAATAATGAAAGTAATAATTTGATAGTTTTATATGTCAAATACTATTAAATATATTAATCAAACTAATTTAAAAAACCTAAAGTTATTAAAGAGCTAATTATTTATTAAGGAGCAGTATTACGAATCTTAAATTACGATTTTTTTTTTAAACCCAGACCAAATTAGCTTAAATGAACAGTTTTCCATAAAGTAAATAGAAGTAATACTCATGAAATGTAGAAATAAAAGCCCCGGCCCCGTTGCCAACCTCACAAAGGAGTCGAACAAAACAGGTTTTATTTTTTCTAGTGAGAAATCTTAATATGTAATGTTCTCAAATAAAAGAAACCAAGAAATATCCAACAAACAGATCCTAAATAAAAAAAAAATTAAAATTCTTGGGATATTCGACTCATACTCAGTTAGTTACCCTACTTAAAATCTACAAAAACCTCAATAACTCAAAAACTCGATATTATAAAAATAATTTCACACACACCTTGGGGTGGCGACACCTCTTCATTATTAAAGATCTACAGAGCTTTAATTAGATCCAAAGCAGAATACGGTTCAACTATATTTAGGACTTCAACGAAAAATACTTGGAATACATGGACATAAACGTAAATATCTCTGAATTCAAAAAAGAAAGCACATTCCCTACTATGTACAGAAACATTTTCCAAAAAACATTACAAAATTACCTTAACTACAAACAAGAAAGATGAAACCATTTTGTATAGTTTACGAATCGGGCACACAATCACCTCATGGATAGAAAAGCCCATATGTGAATCATGTGGTGTGGAGTTCACTGTCAAACACATACTAATTACTAACAGAATGTTTAAAGTTCGTAAACTCAAGAATTAAATGCCACAAAGCATATCCATATCAAAAGTGAAGCCTTACAACCCGTTCTCCAATCAAATAACAACATCATAAACTTCTTAAAGGAAATAAAATTATATAACTTAATTTAAGGCATTTAAGCTTAAATAAAAATGAATAGCTAATGGCCTAGTAGCTGGTGTTCTTATGTTCAATAAAAAAATTTCCTATTTCCTTTACCATATTTTTACATTATCCTTTTTCATAATCTATATACTCTCGGAACTGCTTACTAAAAAGCTTATATGCATTTCTTACTGTTGCGTCTTCTTGGTATTTCTACTAGTACCCAATGTTCAAATTTCAAAGATATATATATTATACTATATACCTTAATATTGTATGTTTACAGTAGGTATACAATATTACAATATTATATAAGTTACCATTTTTACCACGAATCGTATATTCTTCCATGCCCTTCAAACGTAATATAATATTTCTCTTTGACCGTTTTCAATAGGTTTCTCTCTAAAACCCGTAATTGTACTGTAATGTATATGGCTGATATATGTTGGCATTATACTGAAATTAAGTACCTATTCAAAATTATACACCTGTTATACACCAAAGTTACTTGGCCGTTTCATCGAGGCAGGCTTAGTGTCCTCAGAATACACAAATGTGAGACAAATATGTTCACGAATTCCACTATACTTATATAATCCACTATTTTTTTTTATAAACTATTTTCGACATATATAATATGTAATGGAAACAATAATGCCGTCCTTAAGATAGACGTTGTTTTATCTTAACTACTACTGCCTATCTACATATTATAATATCTTATTAATTATCTGCTATACACAATACACATAATTATATTGTAATATATACACACTTACACAGAGCGTTATCGACTTTACACAAATAACTGATAAATTAAATCACTTTATTAGCTAGGTTTAATAGTTTTAATTAATTATTAACCATTTATTCTTATAATGCTACTGTGATGATAATATATTTAATCAAACTATTTGAAAATCTTACTAATATTTTAACAATAGAATGCATAAATTAATTTCTGAATTACTATTATTAGGTACTTACCAAAATAATGTATATAAATATAATGGATTGTTCTGATAAATAGTAATTTATAATGGTAAATATAAGAAAGTTTAATAATTGCTATAAGAATTATAATTTTGCTACAATCCAAAATGCACAATATTTATTAGTTAATACGAATTAATTTTTATTAATTTTTAATATTTATACTTAACTTGAATAATTTCCCAGGAGTTCCCAGAATCATTAACGATCTATATATAATATATATATATATTGTTATTATGATTATTTGTTTCAGTAATATTATGTAAGACAATGCTTAGGATAAGTTCTTACAACCTGAAGGAATATTAGCCACTCGTATGTTATAATAGCAGTGTTACAGAGCAGTACAACTAAAATACTTATCGAGGTATACAAGTTGATCAAAACTGAAGGTTGATATATAGGTTTGCAATGTTAAATGCAATGTGATATTTTAAAAATATATTCGAGAAAATTTCGAAAAATGTTCTAGAGACGACACGACCGACCAAATATCAATATACCTACTTTTGGTTTGTATCAAGGTTGTTGTTAAAAGAAACGCCATTACACAAAGCTTATACGCTGAAAAGCAAACACAAAGAAACAGAAACGTTTTCTTATAAAATGATAATAATATCACGTTTTATTTTTCATGTAATAGAGTATATTAATATATATATATATATATATTATATTATATATAGTAGAAACTTTGAGTACCTACTGTGTATAGGTTGCAAGAAAATAAGTTGTTTATTCCGTTTTAGTATTGTATGACGGAGACCCTAAAGTCGGTTGTTAATATTATATTATCATATAACAGACACACATTAACAAACTCTTTGATGTAATGTGTACATAACATAGTCATAGAACGCGGAAATGTTTGACCTCGCTGATCATCTTAATAAGAGCAATGATACCTGAGGAAAATAAGCCAAGAAAGGATGTATAATAAAAAGTGGTATTTTCTGAATCCGATGAGTTTTTGGCCAAATTAATAATTATTATATAGTTTTACAAATATGATATTAATTTTAAATTTGAATCTGTAAACTGTGTACTTCATTTAATCGTTTTTAAATTTTTTCTGTATTAATCTAGAATTTTACGTCCATAAAGTCAAGGCCTGCGATATCGTAGGCCGCAAAATATAATCATAATCAGACCACGTGGTATACTCGCTTACTGTGAAATTATATATTTGTTCGTCCAAGCCATCTTGGCAACGCCTGTCGTGGTTTACCATGTATATATTCCAAGCGAATGATTAATGAAGCCGTGTCATCTGTGGTTGTTGGGATTGGGGAGGGGTGTATGAGAAGAGAAAGAACCGAAAAAAAAAACAGAATTGACAAGTAAGTTTTAAGGGTCAGTAAGTATTTACCAGGACTCTTTAATAATCTCGGCGTCCTCCTCCTACTCCTGTAGGCGTCTTCATAGTAATATATAAAAGGTTAATTATCCGTACATAATCCAAAGGAATTTTACGAAGGACGAATGGTGGCAAAGACGACAAAGTTGTATAACGGAGGAGATTTAGAATCTTCCGGATAGTGTGTATAGACTATACAAGCAATAAATCAGTTGGCAGTTTTTTTTCCCACTCCCTCGTCTTCCGTTTAGGGTAGGTAGTAATGGTTTCCAGTGGATTTGACGATTAAATTTCAATATTACAAGCCGAAATGACGCTCAGCGTGAAGACGAAAACGAATAAACATTTTATAGACTAAAAATTATTTCACAAAAAAAAAAATATATATAATACTTTAACACATAAGTATATGATATAATTACCGATTTTAAGATGTTCGTAATTAAGTATAAATTAAATTCGTACAATAGACTTTATCAGTTATGCGTGTTAATTTACCATGATAAATGTAAATAGTATAATACTGCAATGTAATATGACATATTCGCAAATAATATTATCATTATTAACACACATAATATTATTATAGTTGGCTTTAAACTACATACGTTCCGACTGAGTTCTAGTTTTAAAGTTCGAACTACTTGTTAAGATTTATCCGTCGTTCACAACTATTATACATTGTAACCAACGTAAAGTTGGGACGTCTTCCGAAACTGCAGTGTACATATTTGGAGTCTCTCATCAACACGACTTTCTAACTGACGAGTAATATTAACACACGCTAAAGCTTACTGTTGTACTGTTTAGGTCGATTTCTCAAGAAACCCACAACTTTTATTGTCCTAATATATGTGTACGGGCAACCAGCTGACGGTTTTTGTAAGATTAACCATGTGTAATATGTATTACGCCGTGAATGGGAGACAATATTTGGTTTAAACTAATGACACAATAACGCTCGAACACTTTCGTCGCGAATACAATCGCATTGGAATAAAAAAATCTGTTTCAAAAATAACATTGAAAACGAATTCAAGCTGTCGGAAAAACGCAATTTACTGTAAAAGTTAAATAATACAAATAAAATGCGCTCATTCGTGAACGATCCACATGAGCAAATATGTTGAATAAAATAATATGTGTTAAGATCATATTATAAACAGAATATTCGTTCACAGATCTCAGTGATAACTAATGAAAACAAACTAATAATATAATAGAAAACAAAAAAATTAAAATCAAAAGTCATATATTTTTATCTCCATACCGTGAAATACCCATCGGTTTTTGAATGTCAAATTTCAAAAAACAATAAATTATTCATAGCAATCACTTCGATCAACCTCATGATATTATTATTATCAGTGGCGTACACACAGGGGGGTTTTGGTGTTCAAATATTAACCTCTTTTTAGGCTTTTAGGCTTTTTTTCAAACCCCTCCTCTTGGTCTTTTTTTACTATACATAATTACATAAAAGTATATAATAAAAATGAATATAATTTTAAATAGTTTTATAATTTTTTTTCATAATTTGTATATATTATAATATGAGACAAAATGTTTACGACTAACTGACTGTGTCCTTTATGCAATTCCTAAACCATTCATCTGATTGCAATGAAATTTGGTACAGAGATAGATAGACCTTGGGGAAGAAGATAGGCTGTTCACTAAAATAGTAAATAAGAGGTCCAAACCGAGGATGTTCTCAAACAGGGATTTTGAGATTATTATTACTATCATTTTTGCTTATAAATGGTTGCTATTGGTTTTAATAAAAATAAATAATAATTGTTATTATTAATGCTATAAGCCTGTGTATTTTAGTACAGAATGTATTTATTGAGTTCGTACCACGGTTTCAGTGCACTGATTTTTTGCATTTTTCGATACTATTCAGAGTCAAATCATACATTTACGTAAGCACCACACGCGGTGATTGCCTACCTGATAATATACTACTCGCACTATCACAAAAATCTAGCAATAACAATGCACTACCGTGTCAGCTAGTATTTTTTATTAAAAAAAAACAAAAATTAAATTAAATGAGAATTAAAGATAAACGAATTGCAGTGTACTGTCACCATAGAGTTACGATAAAAAAAGTTTAAGGTGAGAAGACCGTCATCGCCGAAGTTATTAGATTTCGGATATTCGAAATTATATTCCATCATAATATAAAAAACGCATTTATTGTAGAATATATTACTGATAACTGATTACAAATTATTGAAATTATTAAGAAATTTGTTAAAACGCAAACATGAGGGTCGACAATCGATGAATATTTATAGATCTGTGTATGATCCCAGAACAAAATTAAAAATGAAACCCAGAAAAAATTATTACTGAAAAAAAGCCCAACAAAATAAACATACTACAGAAAAAAAAGCACATGTAAATAAAAATCCATGAGAGTGCTCTAAAATGATTGTATTATTTTATATTTTTTAAATATTTCGTTGATTAGGTATAACCTCGATAAAGCATAGTACAATAATAGTAGGTACATATATATAACAGATAATCATAATCATAATTCATAATTTCAATTTTGAAGTTAATTAAATAGAGAATTATAATTATGATATTATGTTATACTTGGTTTGATTATAAATATGAACACGTTATTGTCATAATACATAGCTGTGTACTCCACTGAGGATCATTCACATAATATTATACGACTTTAACAAAATAATTAAAATCTAATTATAAATAGAAAATTGTTATATTTCCTCGTGTCTTGTTGTTCAATCAACATGAAAATGTTCAAAACAGTATTTAAAATAAAGGTCTACCGTCCGTTTTATATGGCTTCTACAACCATGAACGGGCACATATGAAACTTCTGGGGCACGCGTATCATTAGGTCTGTTATTATATTACCCCCTCCCCCACATATGCATTTTAGAACCAAACCAAACAAGGAGCATAATATTTTTGTGCTATGCTCGAAATTAGGAATTTGTGCAGCAAACGATGCATTTTTGAATAATATTACTATAAGTTACCATTTGAATGAAGTGTTTTATAATTTATTACTGTACCTAACGTTGTTTAATAACAGTTATTAGATAATAACCTAATACTAGTAAGTAAAATGTTGAACTTTTAATTTCTTAAAAAATTACATTTTAGATAAATGT
>WHPZ01581883.1:2471-15694 GCA_016617965.1 Macrosiphum rosae
TTTTTAATTGAAAATCAGAAAAAATTAATTGTAATATTTTGAATTCACTAAATAATGAATAAAAAGACATTACAATTTTACAAAATTATAATTTAAAAAAAGTTAGGATTATCTTTATAAAATATACAGTACTATACTAATATATAGAATATTGGTCAAGGATTTTTCTAAGATACTATATTTTTGGCATTGGAACATGCTGCAGATATCGTTAGTGCTAATATCCGATCTAGTTATTATATTATTGAATATTGGTAGGTATAACATAATTTCTTTATACGTATCGAATAAATATTACAACCACTATAAAATAATGAGCTGTTTATATATAACGCGATAAAATGCTATTCTAGGTTTAAATATCTTTAAAATGAAAATAAGAACAATGCAATATGGTTGGGTGACAAGCATAGTATACTACTAAAGACTTGTACAGTTGTATAATACAGTACGGTCTATTTTAGAGATAACATCAAAATAGTACACATCATCGAGGGAATATTGCATATTGTATCAATAAATTGTATGCAATTTATGCATAACTACAGTGGATTATGTCAACAAAATGCATTATTTCAATAAACAACAATAATATATGTATACAATTTTAAAACTGATAATATTATTAATATTATTATAATGCATAAGAGAAAACGAACTATAACACTACCCTAAAATCCCGTTAATAAAAGTAGTTCAATGCGGAAAGATGTTTATATGAATTTAATAATCATAATAAAACAACTTGTATGAATAGGTACATGGGTTGTTTGTCAATTTGCTTTATTTTCACCGGTAGAATATAAGGGCCATTAATCCATTAAGGTGTTTTAAACACATAATGGAGACCATCAATAAATGGACGCAGCACGTTGTACGTGATTTCCTACAGGAAAGAGAAAATCGTGCTGCAATCGTACACTGTACGGGCGTAGGTAACGCGTTTGATGGTATGCGGAACAGAAACTAGATATATAATATTCAGTGAATATAACCGATACGATTTACTGGAATAAGGACCTATCCGAGTGTCTATAATAGCACTTAAATGTATAATAATTGTAGTCGGTAATTGACTATCCCGTATATGTGTACAGTGTGCACAAATAATAATCGAATAGCTGTATGTATACACATGCAGATTAATGATTATAATAGGTAGGTACGCAATAATAATTTTTAAAACAATAACTTTTTTTTACAGATTGCCTTAAATTATACCTGATTAATTGAATAGATTCTAGATAGAGGAAATAACCACTTATCTATAGGCTCCCTCATCAAGACCACTTAAAATAGTTAAAACTAATTGTGAATCGAGACGAATAAATAATCCGAACAATGATGAAAACAATATTTGTCAATAATAATTTAGTATATTATATAGTAATAACAAAAAATGTGTTTAATTTAATGTTTCAAACACGATTTGTATTTTTTACACGTTGGCTAAGTATTATGTATCCTAAATATTTATTTAGAGTATGATTAAAATTATAAAAGTACTTACTGATATAGAAAAAAAAAGTTTGGTGATTAAATTTCGTATGATCACAAATTTACATAACATATTACCATTAATTATGAATACTAATACTCATCAATTATAATTTTATTATAATCAATGATATTACTAATTAGTCATCTGGGTTTTTTCCTCTAAGTAGGTATATGATCGTTTTAAAGTGTCAAACAAATACATAACACAATTATTCATCAGTGCTCTTTAAACAATATACATAACTCTTCAATTCATTTATAATCTTATTCAATGTCAAGAGAGATAAAAAAAAAAAATAGTAAATCATTCATTACTCTTACTTAAATTTAGAAATGAATAATAACAATTTAGTAACAAGCATTTACAAATAATTATGGTCTTAATTTTTTGAAAAGACGATGCGAGCCAATTAATGATAATATAATGTTATTCAACCATAAACTGCTTTGTTTTTTATTTGATTAATTATTATTATTTTGGTTATATGCATGTACATTTATTTTAATAAAACAATCATATGATAAATGTATTATATATTATTATCAAATATTTTTATATTAGAAAATGTGTAGCAATTGAGTACTTACTTAGTACATCGTTAAAGAACAAAAAGATTCTAACTAGAACAATTAATGACAAAACATTTCAGTGAGCAATCATTGATATCAAAACACGTTATATTTATTTAAAACAAAAGTAAAAGTTTTTCTTAAAATGTAAATAAATGTATGAAAAAAAAGTATTTGTTTCTGTTTTGTTAAATTGAGCTAACAATATTAGAATATTATTATTTTTTATGTAAATTTATTTCCATACTAAACGCGTGTTCACGTACATTGTACAATGTAAGTACATCGATATATTTAGTTATTTATTCTAAATCTAGAAGTAGACTTGAAGAAAAGAATGCGGTATAAAGTTTAAAAATACTTGTCATCAAAAAGGAATGACCTTTTTAAATAGAATCTTCCAGAGTGATTAAAACTCAACATTGTAAGATCCATGCCAAGTACCAACATTCCAACTCTGATTCCGGCAAAACATTGAAATTTGTTAGGTAGATGCTTACAAATATATATTTATATATTGAATAGTGTTATTTAGAACATAGACTTTAAATGTATTTAGTGGATAGTGGCATATTATTAAATTATAACGGGATGATTCAGTCCTATAATATTTTATCAGTAGTTTATGTTTTAATTTATATCCCACTTATGCATCATGATTCACGATGAATTTAGATTAACAATAATGATAGAATATAACTTTACCTTGCACAAAGCCACGCCGGTATCAAGTCTATCCATGAAGTTATTTACGTTTATGTAGAGCTCAGGATATAAACCATTCAGCCATTCAGCTAAATCCTCTTTCATAGCGTAAAGATATTCTTCACTGGACTTGAACGGCCGAAACGACCGTGATTCCACTAATAATGCCATCTGAAATAAAATATTTTACGTTACTACTATTATACAAAAGATATTTGATATTGATTATTGAATATCAGTAAAGTATTTTTGCAGGGTATAAAATAGTATTGCACCATAGTTTATAATATGGTGCAGTAATCCTATAAAAAATATTAAGTAGTAGAATTTATTAAATTCTTATAAGGAGCTTATTTCTTTGTAACATTTAGACTTCAAAATTGTAGGTACCTATACAGAATTCAATACATAGATATCACAATACATAAAAAATATAAAACTTTTCAAAACCATCTAATTATATTATACTCTTCAATATACACAGGATATAATATTATTTATTTAAATTATATATTATACAAAAAGCGAAATTCATTCATTCGAAACCATATTTTTGTGGAAAAATTGCCAGTTGACAACAAATATTAATATTTATTTAAAATGTATTTTATCGTACCAATATTATTACTTTTGAATCATAATCTATTTGTCGTAGAAATGTATTGGGTAAGTCAGAAAAGAATTCGATCGAGGAAACGTAATGTTATAGACAATGTTCTATTATATGCATATTAGGTTTTTTGAACTATAATGTTATACATTTATACTAAACAATATATTTAATATGTTTTTGGAATCGTATTGATTCAGAAACTAATTTTCATGAAAATATTTGGTTGAAAATTATATATACGGTATATATGATTCCAAACAAATACTTTTCTGAGCTAATACTATTCCAACAAAATACATTTACAAATAAATACAAGTTTCCAAATTTATATTTACCTATGATTTTAAGTAAATAGTTTTCAAACAAAATACTTTTCCGAGCAAATGCTTTTTCGACAAAATATGTTCACAAATCTCAATACAGTTCTAGGATAAAAACTAATGAAAAAAAAATTTTGCGAATTTTCACGTTCTGCCCCAGTGTCACAAGTACCAGTATCTAATAAAATATTATTGTACCTATATACTAAAAAGTGAGATATTATATTTATAAGATACCTACCAAAAATTGTTCTCGCTATTAAAAAATAGTTATAAAAAAACCTGTAGTTTTAACCTACCAACTCTATTTTATTTCAACATAAATATCTCGAATTCTGGTTAAATGTTTTATCTAGCAATATAATATATTAGTATAGAATATGACACAAATAAATTTACCTACATGTTTTTATTCTTCATACATTATTTTGAACTATTCACACATTTACTATTCATTAGATTCAACCTATATATGCTACACATTTTGATTACCACGGATAATTCGCTATGCTGAGTTCATACACCTGGATACCATTGTTGTAACTTTGTAATTGATTACAGTTTTTCTTTTAATAAATAATTATTATAGGTATTGTAATAAAAAAACCCTTCGAAAAAAAAAATTAAAAAAATAATTATATGGTGACTCAATTTTTAATACTGAATCATACTTCTATATAGATTCATGTAAAAGGTGACATTTAACATTTTAAAATTGAATAGGAAACTACAAAAAAAAAAACGAGACTATAAAATACTAACATATTTTATAAATACAATATTTACTACTGAATGCACGATATAGTATAAACTCGGATGCAATATTTTATTTTTCCATAATTTTAACAACAACATTTATGAGTACCTCGAAATGTATTATAAATATAGAAATTAATATGATATCAGAATGTAATCTTGTATAAAAATATCATGTCTTTATACTCAAAATCACTTTAGAAAAATATACTTAAATTTATTTTCAAATGATAAATTAGTTCTTAAATATCAGAATGCGTGTACCTTTATGACAATAGTTGTATGACCTAGAAATCAGAATATTTTTTATAATTCATTATAATACACATCATTTTTGGTTTATAAAATTGATGTTAAATAATAATCTATTAAAGACTCGAATAAATTTGATATAACAACAGGATTTTGTGTGGCTAAAAAAAAGAGCACGCACGTGGCATGATTGTCGCCCACACTGCAGTTTATAACGGACCACTTCCAAATTGGGATGTTATTTTAATATATACTGAAGGGAATAATCTAATCATTCAATATGAAACACATTTGTTATGAAACATTATTTAACATTATATACCATATAGTCACAATAACTGTTTAACAAGATGGCATCAATTTAATTTGTTCCATTATTATTACTATAAATACTTAATATAAATTTACAACACATAATAAATATTAACGATATCAGATACTGGGAGCTTATGACTTCAACATATTTAAAAATGATGTGAACAAACCGAACATATTATATTCTTCACGTGTTAAGTAAAATGTTCCACATGTGAAAATTAACATAATATGCACTTGTATTATACAGATTAACTTGTACAAATCTGAGTAACATTAATGAGATACTAGTACTAAGTAGAAGTGTTCTGCAAATGGAGTATTTATTTTAATAAGACAGTAAGTGCATAGATCAACGTAGGCCAGAAGTATTCAATCTCTTTTGGGCCATGACTTTTCAATTTTTTCACATTTTGATGTTTTCCAAACTAAAAGAAATTACCAAGAATGATAATATTTAAATGTATGTAAATGTATTTATTTATTTATAATATAGGTAACCTAATACCTATATTATTGTAAATAGGTACATATTTGACTACAAATGTTATATTTACGCATAGAAAACCAAAATAATATATTTTACGGTTAGAATAAAATAAATTAATATAAATAAATATTAATAACCATCATCATTAACTATTATTCCTATTTATTGTTTGTTCCCTTGACCAACACAGCACCGCAACGTACATTTTAACTGACCAGTCTGGCGTAGACCATATAATTAGTTTTGCATTATGAAATTTACATAATAATATAAACAATTTCAGTGAAAAATTGAGCTTATAGTTATAATTATATAACTGTTAATTTTATAGACTTCCATACAATAATATGTATTGTATAGTTGTATTTATATCATAGATATAATAGTACCTATACAGATGCATTTAACTCAAAATTAAACTACATTTTTATAATTTAAATTATGTATACCTATTTGATGGCATCGTTGTCAGTAATAGGTATAACGAGGGTCTTTAAATTTGAAATCAATAATTATTAATTTTTTATCATTAAATATTTTTTTTAAATAACATGTACCTTCAATAAATCTCACATCGAAATAAATATTTTAAGTAAAGCTCTGTTTTAAAAAAATTATTTTATGAAATATAATGAATACTTTTGTATATTTTTATCTTCCATATTTCTCGAAAACTACTAAAAAGTTCGAAAAATTATAATATTATGTTTTTTTAAACATATTTTTAAACACGAATTTACAGAATTAGATTTATGTAGATAGATATATGTTATTATGCAACTCTTAAAATATTTGTAAGTGTGGAAGAGACAAATAAATTACCTACGTATCTAAAATAGTTTTATCTTTTGTTGTGCGTATCCCGTTGAAGTCTAACAGTTTTACACTTAATAATTAATAATTTTTTTTTGTTTAGAAATTATTGTATTTTAAGTAAAATTAGATTAGTGTATTTTACTTTGATGATTTAAACTTGCTTCAAGCAAAGTTATTTAATTTATACGTATATACGGTCTACACATATCATAGGTATCAGGTATGTATATAATAATAATAATACTTTATTTTGCAAAACAACATGAGACACATTATATAAATACGTAAAATAATTAGTTGCAGGACCCCTTAAAAGCAAAGCTTGTGCTGGGGAAGCGGTTCTTATATTATATTAACTTAAAATTAATACATAAAATAATAAATTAGTAATAAATATAATATTGTTTTTAATTATTCAAAAATTTCAAATTAAGCGAATAAATACTAAAATACAAATTTTATATCGAATAAATAAGTAAATTAATAATAATAGAACATATAATATTATTATATGCTATTAACCATACAGTAAGTATGTAGTTAAAATAAGTATGAAATTATAAACTATTAAAATAGCTTAATAGTTTATTTGAAAATGAACTTATCAATAAAGTCTATAGTGCAATGTTCATCAAATATTAGCTGTCATTAAATAATTTATAATATATTTTGCATGATTTAAATGACATATTATAATTGATATTTGCCCTATTTATTTATTTAATAATAGGTTTAATTATTTTCAAAAACTACAAAACTATATAATAAACATAATTAATTTTACATTTTTAATAGCAATTTAAAACCGATAAGACCGAAGTAAAAAATAAGATTATTAGAAACCGTCTAAAATGGTTTTAATAGTAGAACACGTCTTATTATTACATAGGTACCTACTTACGTTATATTCAATAATTTTACCAACTCTTTAATATATAGGTGGGTACTATATTTCTCTCAATGCATTAATTTTTAATTTTAATTTAATTTTAACTTGTATGAGTAATACAACACGGTTAGGTACTGTTAAACTCTGAGCACGTGTTTAATTATAAACCCCACAAGCCAGTGTGTTATAAAAGAACCGCATTTTATTGATGTTCCTGCCCTCCGGTGGCCAAAAGCGACACACCTCGGGACATTTTTGCGCATTGTATTTGGCGCAATCGATTGGTCCGCAGCCGGCAAAGGGAGCGCGAGAGTGCTGCACATAATATATACCTAACATTTGGCTGAATACCCTAACGTCATGATAACACGAAACCAAAAACATAAAACTCCTAAAAATCACGTACTTTTACAGTTGTAACCGTGATTTCAACTTTGTCCTTTGACCGTCACACCTCACACACGTATTATAGTTGTAATCGCAAATAATAATATGGAATATTACATTGACCAACACACGGTTATAAATTATAATATTATAAAC
The DNA here is from genome assembly GCA_016617965.1 of Macrosiphum rosae. NCBI lineage: Eukaryota > Metazoa > Arthropoda > Insecta > Hemiptera > Aphididae > Macrosiphum > Macrosiphum rosae. The sequence goes on from WHPZ01581883.1 coordinate 10,241, forward strand.
TATATACAATGCCGATCTATAGTTTGCAATAAACTCGGTTCGGTTATACTGGCGGTCCAGACTACTTTAATTATTGGGGTGTACAAGGATATTTCCTTATGCGTTTGGTTATTATATTTTATTTGAGGGTCGACGATTATAATACAGATATATGTATGTGTATTATGTTACATATATGTTATCTACAACATACTATCTAATACACGACTAAACCTATAAACGAGTCTATATGACTACTATAACAGTATTCTTTTATCTAAATGGCTACATATATCTATCAATTTATCATATTATGTACAATTTCAGTGATCTATATAACAATGTAACATATAAAAAAAATTACAACACCCAGAGCTATATTCGACAATAATTATCGAAATTAAAAATACACGTAATATCTTAATATATTGTTGTTCGAAAGTCGTTCCGTGTATGATATATCGACTCTGAATATATAATATATTGCATATTATTATTATAATATAATATGAAACAATATCATAACATAATCGTATTATATAATGCTTTTCGTGAGTTTATTAACTGTGTTCAAAAAATCAATTACAAACCTCGGTATCTGATGGATGACAGGAATCAACACGATCGGATTTGAGCGGTGTCAGAGATTTGAAAATTTAAACGCAACTGCGGTAATGGTTAAGTGTTTAGTATTGTTAGTCTTCGGACTAGCCATGTTATTGGCCGTCAATCGCATACAGAAATATTACAATATAATATATAAATACAACGATATTAAATTGATTAAAAAATAAATTAAACTATTATAATATAAAAAACACGGTGGTATATAATATTAATAACGAAACACTACTATACAACGATACTATAATATTATATTATAATAATGTGGGCGAATTGAGAGAAAAATTAATCATTACGAAGTATAATATTGAAAAACAGAAAACAGTAAAGCAGTAACGGATACGCGTCGCGATGCGGGCGGCGAGGAAGAAGTCGACACGGAAATAAACGAAACGGTATTATTGCGATGTAGGTAGAAGCATAATAAAACAATAATATTATAATATTATAATAATGGTATTATTGAAAATCGTCATGGAATCGCGGAACGGCGCGGTGTGCGGCCCGGTATCGCAATTGTGACTGCCGCGCGTCGGGTCCCGGCGCTCGGCCACGTTGGATTATCTTCGCGCGCACGCCTTCCATCTGAAAACTCGTGGCCGGTCGGCGGGGGGTGTCGGCGGCGGTGGCAACGGCAACCCTACCCCAATCTCCAGGCGTCGAGACGCGCCCGCAGCGGTCGGTAAGCACACACGCGCAACATCCGTCGGCGCGCGCCGATATTAAATATTGTAATAATAGTAATAATAACAATTATTACCCGTTGTAGTAGTTATACGAGATACGCCGCCGTCGTCGATCTCACGTGGCGTAAGGACGTACGAGCGTGTTGTTTTATGTTGTGGGTCGGTGGCGGTTGGTGGTGGCTTAGATCATAATATAATGTTATATAATATTGTTATTTCTTATTAACTAATAATTATTGTCATAAATCATAATATTATCGTATAATATGAAATACCTATATTATAAAGCACGATGAACCATAGGAGCAATACTTTACAGATAGAAAAATATTAAAATATACCTAATATAGGGACTCAAGGGAGGTGCTAAAATCGAGACTAAAATCAACTGTAATTATTACCTATGTAGAGCCGTTTTGTTTAGGGAACACGAATTTTATGTGTAAGCCACTGGGCCCAGTTTTTTAAACTACAGGTATATCCTGCCTCCAAGCTCAAATGTACATACTATTATGTAAACTAGGTAAAAATTGTATTTATTTTTAAGAATCATTTAACATGATCTCGGTACGACCAGAGGAAAATTCCCACTACTTCAAAAAATGTTTTAGTTTTTATGATTTCATTAAATAATTTATAAAAATTCTTAGATAGATGAATATTATATTTTGTATTTCAACATAATAGTTGTGTAAGATTGTGGAATTATTGTTTTTTAAATAAAACCTAATATTTATAAGCCATTTGGATTCTTCATTCATACCTATTACGATATTTTACGATAATTTTAAAAATTTTGTAAGTGTCTTTCCTGCAACTTTTTCAGACTAATCGGATATTGCTAATTACACGTGATTTTATCGTGAATTTATAAGGGACTAATCGATATTTTAATATGACCTATATATTTTTTTTATTAGTCGATATTATAGTGTTAATACTGAGTAAAAGAAAAATGTTTTCTTAAATTTTAATTATAAACATTTTTAAATTAGCTATCTGTGGATGCTATAAATAAACTAAAGGTTGCTTAGTACCACCAAACACCTCCTCAGATTTTTGTTAGTGAATTCTACATATTATTACGATATCAATTTTTAATACCGACGTAAAATACAGTAATTTTAAAATGATTCCCGTATTCCAGTTGAACCAAGTGGACAGTATGATTATGATGTTTTATGAATAGCCAATAGCTAGGCGGAAGATCTGCAGGTGTTTTAAAATATGGATAAAAAAGCATCACATTTTTTGAAAAAAAATTTTATATTTAGAAACAGAAAGGTAATAAAGTAAATAGTATTAACTGAGTTGCTTCCAGTGTTGAGTAGTAACGTAACTAAAAATACAAATTTATTACTGTAACGCAATTACTTTTTCAGTAACGCAGGAGTAATTTCATTATATTTTACTTCAGAGGACTGAATACGTGATACCCGCATGTGTTGTCTCCGTCTTACAAGTGCATAACATAGCAAAGCAGAACACGTGTAGCTCCGTAAGTTTAAAAATTAGAGTGAATTGACTTCTTATAAAATCTAAAGGTAAGATTATTATCCAGACAACCCCATGGGCTTTTTATTATATTTTGATTTTTAAGCGCGCTATGATTATTTTAAAATTGTAAATTGTTTATAGATCTTAAAGTACTCATAACTACCTTAAAAATTAAAATATTATAAAAAGCCTATGAGGTTGTCTAGATGATAATCTTACATTTAGATTTTATAAGAGATTAATTTACTCTAATTTTTAAATTAACGGAGCTACACGTGTTTTTCCGAGCGTAAAATTCGCCATGTTATGCACTTGCAAGACGGAGACAACACATGCGGGTATCGCGTCCTCTTAAAGTATCGCGATTGTAAGTAATTACAATTAAATATATTTATTTTTAATAGTAATTTCTATGGAGTAACGATCTAAGTAACGCGTTATTTTCCACGTATAATAATTTTGAATGTATTTCAAATACAAGCCGATAGGATATCCCAGAATAATGAAAAATCAATTATATTTATTTTCGATTCCGATAATAGTTAACAATATTATTAAAAATTCCAGGAATAAATTTTATCACTTTATTAGCAGAAGAAAAGAGTTCGGTTTAAAAATAAAATTTAACTAAAATAAATTATGATTTATGACTTATGACCTATAACCATAAAGGTGAAATGATCATAGGTAATTTAAAGTGGATTATTCTCATTAAATTACCCACATAGTATCTGTTTAGCATTACATACCCTTGACCGCAAGATGAATTGGTAAATTCGTGGACTTCATACTCCATACCTTTTAAAAATTCTCCACATTTTAAAAATAAAGAGATAAACCTCTTTGGACCACATAAACCACCTGAAAATACACTGCAGGTGATGGATATATTAGAAAAAAATGTACAGAATTTATAAAAGGTTTGGAGTAAAAAGCAACTAAATTAGAAAAATTGAATCCATCTGCTGCTGGATTGATAATTCATTCTGGATCTGGAAAAATTATCAAGCTAATTCTTTTATAGAATAACCACAAAAAATTTTGGGTATGCATTCCTAATCTGTATAACTTATATTATACTTATGCCCAGGGGCGTATACAAGGGGTGACGTGGAGTCAGATCCCCCATTGGATTTTTATTACCTTAGTAAAAAAGTTTTGAGAGGGTGGGGTTTTTTCCAATTTTCCCCTCCCATTTTTTTTTGATCCCCCCCATTTTAGAAATCATGTCTACGCCACTGTAATATTATTAATATTGATAATAATGAACTTTTTGATAACACCGGCAGTATCTGTATACCACGGTCGACTGTCCACTTGGATGAACCATACAAATCTTAAGGCGTGATAGGTACCGATGTATGCCCCAGTGACCCCCATTAATCACATGATGGGTATGGGTCAGGATCCAGATGTATAACATCGATCGATGATCAACGTCCGTGACATGATCAATAAATCACGCGTACTAATAACAAAGAAAAAATCGCACCACACGTACGACAATATTATAATACACTGTCGCGACCTGTGTGTAACAGACACGTTACGCGCTGGTTAAACGATGTATTCGTACACGAGACGACGGGCTGCAGGCGATCCGCAGTTGGGCGATGTACCGTGTACGGTGAGAACCCGCGAGTACAACACGCGTGACGACGTAACGCGATACCGCGGACGACGGTACACTTGGCGTGACGAATGCTCCTCGATATTGTCTTCGCACACGAAACGCGAAGGCCGACATTCGACCCGTGTTTCGGCGATGTACGGAGCGGGCACAACGCGCGTAACATACCCGACGCAAAACAACGGCACAGCGGACGAGCGTCGACCCACGTCCGTGCCGGTGATTGGTGATATACGGCACGCCGCGGGCCGCGGACTCGAACACAAAACTGACGTACCTACAAGCACGACGGACTCACAAAATGATTACGTGCGGCTGCAGTCGAGTGCCAACACGGCGACCCAACACAAATGAAACGTTCGCAAGTTGCGAGGGATAAGAAAATAAATTAAAAAAAGGTGCTCTGCTGTACAGTAGATTACAAGTGGGTCACTGTATAATGGATGGTATTAAATTTAAATTCAATGATAATATAATATCATTGTATCAGAAAAACGATTCTGATCGGAGACGGTATGTCGGTCTAGGTTTAAGACATATTATATATATATCTATGGAATTTTAAAAAATATTGACCTATAATAGGTACCTAGTACCTACAGGCTACAATAAATTCCAAATTAATCATATCACAATATCCATTAGGTACTTATAACGCGTTATACATCAACAAAAACCGTGATACTATCATATAGTTGGGGGGCTACGATTTTTCTTATGAATCAAGGGCGTGGGGGTGGGGGCTATGCCCCCACACCCTCCCATTAATAATTCTAAACAAAATTTTAATTTAACATTGAAATAATTTTACTGAACAACTGAACGAAATATTTTGAATAAAATGGATGTCTAATTACTTTTTTTTAATTTTTATATTTAAAATTTAATATAATATAATCTTACATAACAAATAATAATATAGTTTAGGTACTGTAGAAAATAAATAGGTACTATAAAATATTTGTCTTAAATGTTTTATTTTAAAACCATCATCCTTGAGGATTTAGAAAATTCATTTAAAATACATTCAGTATCCAT
>WHPZ01581884.1:0-23581 GCA_016617965.1 Macrosiphum rosae
GGTGTTCAGAAAGTACATTTTTAGTTTCTAGAGAAATAACATTTTTTCAAATAATAAAAAAATGATGAAAACACTTGTTATTATTTTTAATTCATCCTTATTTATAATCGAGGACATCGCGCGTAGTCTGGTTGTCTCCGACTTACAGGTTAAAAGCGTGACATATTGTAGATTTATGTTTGGCAATTTTAGTTTAATATTGTTGGTTGTGAATTGTGACATTTTTATCAAATACAAAGGTTAATTAATGACGTGTTTTACTCGAGTGCGAGTAATATTTGCTGGTCGGCTGGTGCATTAGGCCATGAAAGGGTTAGATCATAAAAATACGAGTAGGGTACTTTATACCAAGTTTACAAGTTTTGTTTACTCGCTTGAAGTACCCTTTTTTAATTTTGTCTTTCGTGGAATACGCGAGATTTAATGGTTTACACACAACTTCTTCTTGGCTGACCACCCACCACTATGTTATTATAATATGGTATTATAATGCGTATAATGTCTCATACAAAAATACATTAGGTGTGAGTATTTAAAAACCGATAATATTATTATTGGTCGAGGTTCCACGTAATTAATTGGTTAATTCTGTTACCGAAAAATCTAAAAAATGTATGCACCTACACTGTTTTAGATTCTGAGTGGAACGATGAATGTAATTTGATATTACAATGAGGTGTGTTTTTTTTTTAATTTTTTTTTGTGTGTGTACACGATAAGTAGTCGAAATAATGCAACGATTTTCAATGTGATTGTATAATATTATTCGTGGGTACTTGAAACTTCTAAAGTATACTAATATATATCTATGATAGTATCGTGGTTTGTTATTGATGTATAACGCGTTATAAGTACCTAATGGATATTGTGATAAGATTAATTTGGAATTTATTATATATAGGTCTCCGCTCAGAATCGATTTTCTTATACAATGATATTATATCATTGAATACAAATTTAATACCATCCATTATACAGTGACCCACTTGTAACCTACTGTACAGCCGAGCAACTTTTTTTTTATAGTTCTTTCAAGTTCAAGTTTGGACAAAATTATACATATTATAAATAACTAAGAATAACGATTTTAGTTATTTTGTTGTGATTTAAAAATGATATTCTTGGCCTCGTGGCCCGTGAGTAGGTACTGTTGAAACTTCTCAAGTATATTATTATATACAAATATAAATACAATAATATGTAGAGAAATGCAAATCTACGGAGAGGTACCTACCCTGTTGATAAAATTGTTTTTTCTTCGGTCAAAATGCTTGATAATTTAATACAAAGTTCCTGTAGTGAGATTTTACAGTGGTTAAAAAAACCCTAAGTATACCTGAACAAATTACATCGAATTTCTACAGATCGAATTATTTAATTTTTACACGACACCGTGTTGACATATTTATTATAATAATATTATCAAATAAAAACCAAATACTATATATATACCTAACTTAACACACAATTTTATTCAAGTTAATTTACATAATATACAATAATATATATAGATATATACAATTTACATTATATATATTATTTACATTTATATTTATATATATATTATATTAATCAGCAGCTTAGTTAATTATAGCATAATTATTTAGATAGGTATACATTTTTTACAAAACATTCCCCCTGTTCGGGATTAGAATTAGATTACATTTAAAACTCATATCGTTATAAGGTGAAAAAGGTGCCATGATGTTTACATTAATGAGGAAAATAGTGGAGACGAATTTATGGAGTACGAATAATTAAATTGAGAACAACTAGCACATCATGAACAATCGTGTATTAAAACGTAGATTACTGTATAAAAAACTAATTCATAATTAATTTACTGTAAATAACAATGAAATACAATATTAAATACTTTGTATTGTTTGCTCAAGTCACAATATAATAAAAATTACCATGAAAACATTTTTTTTCCAACTTCTTTGTTTTGGACTTGTAGTGTGCAGCGGGAGGCAGCGGTAACCGCTAATATAGACATTGGTTATTACCACAGCGTATATATTATGACACAAACTAAGCGAGACGTCTACCGTAACTGAGTGAAGTGGAGTACCTACATGACTATACGGCGAAAAAGAAAGCGAACGTAATAAATTATAATACAGCTCGTACCTATACGACTAATAACGTAAATTCGCAAAAACAGACGAAAACCAAAACTCGCGGCAAAGAGCCGACGGCTGCACAGCAAACCTGCCCTAACTCGGTACGGACGCTCAACGTGGAGGACGTAAACGGTTTGTCTGGCGACCGGTGAACAAAAGTGAAAAAGTGCGACGTTCAATCAAACTATTTTGTAGCAATAAGTTTAATTGCTGGTGGTAGGAGGGGGGGAGGGGATGTTTGAAATCCGGTGCCCAAATACTTGTTATAAAATCATATAAACTCGGTCTGCCTGGTCAGTCGCACCACAACAGAACATTTGTCTCGGGAATTTCTTGGTCCGGTTCCACAATGAACGCGGATGTTTAGGAGTCACCGCGGTTACCGGCGGTACCGTCCGCTCATCACCGCGGGTTACCGTGTCCGTTACCACAAGCCGCAAGCCGTCGGATAACTACGTCTCGATCGCTCAATTTTTGCTACGGCAGCAGCTGCTATAGTGTCATCGATGTGGCGACAGACGATACGGCGCACGGGGAATCGGTGGAAAAAGGCAACTCCGCGGACGTATCCGACGGCAATCCAACCTCGGGAGCATCTCCCCCGGAATTTTCACCCACGGCCATATTGGGTAGCGACAGAGATCTCTTCTTCCGCGGCAAGCTAAGGAAATCACCAGTTATACCGACGGTTTATCTTTTTCCTGGAGATCGTCTTCAACCGGAAGTATTATATTAGGCGCTGATTTCCATCCCTGCAATTCTGGTGCTCTGGCTCCGGGATTTGTGCGAACGGCCATCATTTTTGGCAAGGGCACAAACCGTTTGTGTACCGGTAAACTATTAAAATCGCAACTGCCTAACGGTGTCGGTCTATATTGGACCGATGTTCGTCAAACACCAATCGCATAATTTCTTTTGCGGACAGGTTCTGGATAACTGATGATTTACTGCCGTTTGCTGCACGAACATGCAAGACATATGTGATTTGTGACATGTGACATGTGATTTGTTCGACATGTTGATATTATGATATACGTTGAATATAAACAGATTATTTGAAAAATACGATTATAAATACTTTTAGACGAAAGTAGGTAAATTTATTCGTAATGTTCGCTCGACGTAACAAATGAATGAATACTGATTAGTAATGAAAAATAAATTTTCCAGACACTTAATATGGCCTTGGCAACAAGATGTTTGCTGTTTTTGTAAAACTGAATGTATCTAAATTTTATATATAGGTACAACAATATTATTTATTAAATTCTTATTTTTATTTAATAGTTATATTGCTCAAGTACAAAACTAAAAGTTGGGATATTTTCATAAAAACCTGGCCTAAATATAAAGATTAATCTAAAATTGTTTTTTTTTTCCCCTATGATGACTACCATTTTACATTTAGATTTCAATTGTAAACTCACTAATAAACTATTACAATAGTTAAAAAATACAAATGTTCTGGGCATTTTGTTAACTACCTAAACTTTTCATTAAACGGTAAAAAAAGATTGTCTGGATCTATCTTGGAAGTCTACTAAGTATTATGGTGAAGTTTGTATTTGTATATTTTGTTTCAATCCATGTAGTTATAGTTAGTTATATTTGATATTTTATAAATCTATATAAAATATAATATAATGCATATTATGCATACCTCTAGCTCTAGGTAGGTAACAAGTCTATTATTTTAAATGTGAAAACGGCAATAGAAAACATAATATCAGCTTAGCAAAGCTAGGAAAACTTCTTGTACACCGTAATACCGACGACAAACAGGACTCGTCTGTAATACCATACTCTGAGTCAGGGTTCGCCAACCATTTTATAAAAGGTGAGCAACATTAAAAATTTCAAGTTACTCATAGTGGAAAAATTGAAGATTGAAGATTTTGCTGAAACTGTGAGGCTGGACTCGAATAAAAATAATTTTTTATATTATTATTTCTACATAATACCTAGCTCAATGGATAAAATATTGCATGGTCTCGTAATATTAGTTAATCTAAATAAAATACAAATCATATATTATCCAAAGTCCTATATGTAATTTCAAATGCCCCATTATGGTTTGTTTGAAATGATGCACTGCACACAGTTACTATTGGTACGGTTATATTATTAAATATTATATACACCGTCAAAACCAAAAACCATATTATATTATGTTGATTTTGATTTTTTTTATAATACCTACCTGTCAATATATTATTGACATAGGCGTGCACGGGAATTTTTCACAGGGTGTGCAGAATTATTTTAGTAGGGGTTACTGGACCTACTACAAATCAGTAAGATAAATATTGTCTCTATATTATAATAATTAGTTTATAATAAATTTAAATTTTAAAACAAAACAATTATTAGTTTACATATTACATATAAAACTAAATTTACTTAATATACACTTATCAATAGCATTTTTATTTATAATGGTAATCTTCTTTAGATTGGTGTCAGTGTTTAAACTCATCAATAATTTCCTCATATACTCTTTTATGAATATAAAATAAAAACAAATACCTAGTTTTAAATTATAATGTAACTAAAACTTTTAATATTGGTACAACAAAAAATAATACATAAGTACATAACACAATATTTAGCATATACAGCGGTGGTGATTAGTGATATAAATAATTAAACAATGTTTCATCAACAATTTAAAGTAGGCACACATTTTTGCAGGGTGAGCAGCTGCACACCCCTATGATTATTGATAATTGCTCGTTCAAAAATAGTGTGTTGTTAAAAAATTGTTTTTATATTACTAACTAATATGTAATTATTAATTTATTAATTATTATACATTATTATTTATTATGGTTGACATTTTATTTTTATTTTATTGAAAATTGAAATTCTAACAATAATTACTATTACAATTAGGTATGAATTTTCTATGATATTATTATGTTATTATGTTACCATAGACTTTAGTTTAATGTAGGTAACCTGTTTCTCGTGGTTAATACTTCTTTAGCTTTTTAATTTTGGGCTATACCTCATAGGCGTAATTTCAACTTTTAACTTGAGGGGGCTGAATATATTTAAGGCAAGCAGACCATTGCAATATAGCATATTAAAATTGTATGTCCTAGGTTTTTTTGGTGGGCTAAGGCTAAGTTTGGGGGGGGGGGGTAGCACCCTATGGTATACCTACTATATAATATAATATAGCATAGAGCTTGTAATCAAAATGAAAATTTTCTATATTAATTTTAGTTTTACTTACCTACCAATATTTGTTTTTCTGACTTAAATTTAAAATAATAAACCTATTGATTTTGTAACTGTATGATTTGTATAATACTACATAATATCGATTTACTTGTTTTATGATTTGCGTAGTTAAATTTTTAATATAATTTCTCTATTTTTCAACATAAAATACCTGTCGATTTTACATTTCTATGATTTAAATTTTGACCAACGGGACTAGAGAAGTCAAAAGCCCCTTTGATATGTACAAAGGCAAAAATCAGAAAATCTTCATTGCAAAAAGGTCAGTAGATTGCCAAAAAAAAAAAGGAGGAGAGAGTACCTAAGCCTTGCCGAAAATTCAAAAATATAGTGTGGAAGGAGTTATTTATGGTGAGAACCCAATTGAAGCGATTTTTAAAAGTGGATTTCAGTGTTTCACAGACTACAACAGGTCGGTAGCCTGTGGACATTTATTTTTCGGCTTAGGTATGGGAATTATATAAAAACATACCTAGAAATATGAGCTACACAGCATTGAGGATATAGAGAAGTATTACCAGAAGCTAGAGTATAAATAATACCAATATAAAACATTCAATAAATCAATAAAAAAAAATAAAGTATTATTATTTATTACATTATTACATTAACAACAATTATTTTCCTATTCAGTCTGTTATTACCCACTTAATCATTGTCAAATAGACAATCAATAAGGAGTTAATTCTGTATTGAACGTAACAGAAAATTGTTATTAGTGACAAAAAATAATAATTAAAATAAACCTAATTAAAAATTACCTTACATATTATATTAAAGATAACTTGAGTAATTAATTCACACGGAAAAAATAAAATGAATGTAGCCAAAAAAATGGGACAACCATTACGTCTTGATAATTTTTAATAACATCAAAAATTATTTTTTATGTTTTTATTAATGATGAACAGACAAAATAATAGATCTGTTGTAAAACTTAATTTTAAAACTTTATAAACTTGATTCCTAATTTAATCCTTACACTGTTATTTGTATTCTTACAAAATATGTCTAAACAATTGAAAATATATTTTAAACAGATTTAAAAATCTACTAAAGATTTACTTTAAAAATATGAACTACTTTGTGATCAAATCACATTTTAATTGTCGTTCATTATGAATAAAATTACATATATGATGTATCAACAAAAAATGAAAATAATATAACACCCATTGTTTTAAAAATTATCTATAATATTAAATAATTTTCAATTGTACAGTTTAATTACGTAGCTGGTGAAGCTGAGCCGGATCTAGAACCTGATCTACTCCTGAAAATAAAAAAAATATTGTTACAAAATCAGTAAATTAAATATGTTTATCAACATACTACTATAAAGTTACACAATCTAGATTTCAAATGGGGAATCTAAAAATATGATCAAACCTGAAGTATTTTAACATTCAGTAAAAGAAATACAACCTTTTAAGTTTTATAAACTAATTAAAAATATTATATACCATAGTGAACCACCTAATAATGGTCAACCCACGGCCCTACGAAAAATTTCAATTATTGAGAAGAATGGAAAAAGCTATTTAATTTGCATTGATAAAGATTTCAAATGTATTTATATTATTTTTAATACATTGAGAAATTTAACCAAAAACTAATGTACACTGGTATAGTTTTATTGATTATCTACAAAATAAATAATAATTAAAAAAAATATGGAAATGTATACAAAATATATACAATATATATTTTGAGCTAAGACATATTTCATATTATAATCACTGAATTTGTGAACCATAAAAATCTATATTTACCTAGATCTAGAAGGAGATCTGCTGGCAGATTTGGAGTGCGAATTGGATGCAGATCTACTTCCTGAATGAGCTGGTGAATTAGAAGCAGAACGACTACCAGATTTTGATCGAGCTGGTGATCTTGATTTACTACGAGATTGTGAACGCGATTTGCTGCCAGATGCTGAGCGAGACCTAGATCGGCTATTCGATCTTGAATGACTTCGTGAAGGCGAACGACTTCCTGAACGCGATCGACTGCCAGAATGTGAACGGCTTCGAGATCGAGATTTACTACCTGAATGTGATCTAGATCTAGAACGACTGCGTGAAACACTTTTAGATTTTGATCTAGACCTACGTGAACCAGACCGAGATCTTGATGGACTTCTGGATTTACGGCTAACGGAACGTGAACGAGAACGAGACTCTGAGCTATAAATTAATAAAATTAATTATTGTGGTGAAGTAGAAAATCATAACATGGTATGTAATATGTACAAATGATATCAATATATCATGTAACAAACAAATAGTACTTACCTTGAACGTGATCTAGCATTCTTCGAACTACTGAAAAAATATATTTAAATATTATGTAAACAAATAAGTTACAACTTTAATAATTTATAATAATAAGAAAGTATTATACTAACTGTCCAGAAATTCGTTTTTTTACTTCACCGTCGCTACTATCATCCTCACTAGTAGATATAGTTGCTTTGGATACAACTCTAAGTTTCTGTTTAGATGATAACATGGGTCCCTTTTTATTACTTGTAGACTAAACACAAAATGTTTTAGTTATTAAACTGTTTTGTTCGTATACAAATTTAAATATAAAACTTACTGAACGGCCTTTCTTTGATGCAATTTTATCACTTGCACCAGATCCTCCTGATGCAACACTATCTCTCCTCCGTTTAGATCCTCCTCTTTTTTTCTTCTCTTTATCACCACCAGTACCGCCACTACATTAAAATAATAAATAATACATTTTATTCAATTATTATAAACATATTTTTTAATTGAGTGCTTGTAGATATTTTTTAATATGAACCCAAAATCTACTAAATGTTTACTTTATTTAGCTCTATACTTGGAACATGTAACAACAATATAAAATTAGTATTTTTTATATAAAGTAAATATATACTAGGATTTGAGTTTTATTTAATTCTGATTTAGTGCATGTTTGAATTCCATAATTTAATGGTTGTATTGGAGATACACAGAAGATTATAATACAATATAGTTATAATCATTAATCACAAATAAATAATTAACGGAATAAAAATCAATGCATAAAATGTATTACCTTTTTCTTGATTTGTTAGACTTTGAAGGCCTAGGACTTCTATTGCCACCTGGTTCAGATGCAATACTTCCACCAGAATCGGAACCATAGTTTTCACGACGTTTCCCTTTACCTTTAGGTTTTTCTAAAACAGGGTCAAACACTAGCGCACTCTTTGTTTTTTCTCTATATTCTTGGCGTTTTAACAACATTTCTTTTCTTTGTTCTTCTTGTTTTTGTAATGCTTTAGTCTGCTCTTCAATCTGTTTGACACGCAATGATTCTCGTTCCTCTTCCTGTTTACGACGCATTTCACGCTCATCGTTATCCATCTTACGTGCTCGTGCTACATGGTACTGGGCTTGAGACAGTAAATCTTGACACTGTTTAGCTTCAATATCAGCCAAACTAACATCATATCTCATACGGTCACCATGAACAGACAAATATTGGAAATATCTGAAAAACAATACATATTATAATACTTCATGATAATATTTACTAAACCAGTAATTATACTTATGTGATAATCCAAGTTCATGTACAGCTTTCAGTACATCTTTCAAGTTTGATTTTTCATCTTTCAGTATTTGAGCTGCTAGTTTTTGTAGGACAAAAGCAATATTGTAAATTATAACTGTATCCTGAGGAGCAACCCTTCGAGCCTAACACCAAATAAAAATTGTATGTGACTGCATTAGTTTATAATAATATAACAAATAATTATGTTTACCCACTTTCAAAAACACTGTTTTTGCTTCTTTAAACTTTCCAGCTCTGAAGTATGCACGCCCAAGATATTGAAGTACTTCAACACTATCATGTTTAAAAAACTTTTTCATGCAATTTTCATACTATAACATAATATTACATAAATATGAAGTCACATTTAATATTTGACTTTTAATCTGGAAAATTCCAACATACCATTTGAATAGCACTAATATACTGTTTTTGTTCGATGTATATATGTGCAATATTTAACCAGACGTCACAGAAATCAGCAGTAGCTTCTCTTACTTGAGCAAATATATCTCTTGCCTCGTTTATACAATGCTTATGTGCCATAACACAACCTAAATACACAAATTTATTTTTGGTAGATATACAACACAGTAAATTCTTACCATTGAGCAAAATGTATAAAATCTATAAAAAGGAATCTCCTTAAAGAAATTTCTACATTAAAAAAATGATTTGAGTTTAATTTGGCAATACATTTATAGACAAGAACAAATTTAAAATGATATCTTTTGACTTTTTTCAATAAAATATTTTGAATAATTTAAAATTTTACTAATATGTGACTTAAAATACTAATAATTTTAAAAATAACTTTGTGTATGAAGTTAAATAATGGTACTTATGGATTATCAGGACTACCCAGGTGTCGAACGCACGCTGCAATGCATGTCTTTATAATACGTTTTTAATAATACAAAACTACCTATTATCATTATCAATGTATTTATTATAATATAATGCTTCATAACACAATAGTAATATATAATACTTCATGTTTTTAGTTATCACGTCAATTTAGTCAGTTTTAACAGTTTAATAATCGATTTGTGGTGGCCAATGTTTTTCAATACAACAAAGTAACACGTTGAACTGGTCTTCATTATGAGTATTCCTTCACATAAATTCCGCTTAGTGGGATTTTAAATGGTGTCTTGTTGTACCTCTATAATGTTTGTTTCTCGATTTTGCCGAACCCCAAAGTTTTTCTATTTTATTATTTAGTGTGTGAGCATGTGTACTTGGATTCACAAAATTATAAGAATGATTCACTGTGAAATGCTGGTAGTCATTATCTTGTGTTGCGTTATATGCTAGCAAATAGAGTAAATTGTCAACCCTTCCTCTATGTTTTAATGTATTTTGGACATCAAAGTAGAAGAAGACCGATCAGAAACTTCTACTAAAAATGTGTCTTGTTTCATAATATATTCTACCAAAAATCCATTGCTGGGGAAGTACTCTTCCACAATTATTTTTCACTCAAAATTATAACACATACTAATAATTATTCCAATCATTTACCATATTATTACAAATTTCTAAGTGTTTTTCACAAAATTTCACTGAAATCATTTCCTCTATCCAATAAAATATGAAATGTAGAGCATTCAAAAATGAAATGCGACTATTCGCAAACCAATTTTCAACACGCATGTTAACTTTTTTTGACAAGTTTTCACTTTGCACTTCTAAAATAATTGATTTCAAAAATACAGTTTTGTATTGTCACCATTTGGACAGTTTGTTATTGTAGTAAAATGCTTTTTTCTTGAAAAAAAGCTACTTCCTATTTTTCGGTAGTTGATAAGCCACACAGATCCTTTGCTTAATAATCGTAAGTGCAAAAAAAACTGTAAAACAAGCGATTACTACTTCCAGCATGATCGTGACTAAGTATGTATTATGACATTATAGCCGAACTACCAAAGTTTACTGTCCTTAAAGATATCCGGCCAGTATACCGAAATATACAATGTAATAACGCCTTGCCCTACAGGAATCTGTCAAATGTGATAAGTGCAATAACATTGTAAAGACATTGGAAAAATAGAAGTCAATTGCAAGAATACAGTAGGACACAGCGTGCGTTAGTCCCGATAACCCATAAGTACTAAAATGTTATTTTGTATTATAAATCTAACATGATAATTAAAATCATGAAGTTACCAATTTTATAATTATATTGTGTTATGAAGCATTATAAATGTATTATAAAGACGTATTATTGCAACGTGCGTTTGACACCAAAATAGTCTCAATAACCCATAAGTACCAATATTTCTATATCTCATTACACCATAGCCTAAATAAAACTCAATAAGATCCTAATTACTAACCTAATTACACATATAATCACTAACCAATTCCATTAGCTGCCCAAATGTTCCTTGGATCATTTTTCAATACTTTAGTAAAAAACTGTAATGCCAAATCTTGATGTCGTTTTTCCTGGTCCTTATTTCTGGTTGGTTGATGTAGAGTTTGCAACCAAACATTTCCCAGAGCAATTAATGAGTATGAATCATTTAATGTTGATGGGTTCTTAAGACAATCAAAATTATCATATTTGGATTATAATTTATAAGCTTTTTTTTTGACTTACCTTCAGTACACGTTCAAATTTTTTTTGCCCAGGACCCCATTCCATTTTGGCTAAATGCAAGTTTCCAAGTAATGACCAGGCATCAGGATGTTCATTGTCTATACGTAATGCTTCTTTAAACCAATCAGAAGCTTCATAAATTTGGTTACGATCTCTAGCCATACAACCCAAACGCAAATAACCTGTAAGTTAATAGACTATAATACCAATCATAGTATAAAAGTAAATCAAATAGTTTGTATACAATCAATATAATTAGGATGCTCTTTGAGAATGTCTTTGTACAATGTTTCTGCCTTCTGAAACTGGCATTGCGCTTCAAAAATCCTCGCCAAATTATACGTAGTTGTAACAGCAATAGAGTTATAATGCTGTGGATCAGCTTCAACCATTTTCTTTGACAAACTCAAGGATTCTTCAAGTTTAGAACGTGCTTCGTCCATATTTTTAAGTCTTTAATTATAAATAATTAATTACATTTTAATGATCATAATTTGTAAAGCTTTGACAAAAATATATACCTATAATTTAATGCAGCCACATTATTCAGTATTTCAGGTGGAATGTAATTATTAACACTGTTGCGCATTAAAACCATAGCTTTACCATATGCAGATAATGATGCTTGTAAATCTGATTGCTCTAATATTTGAGCTAATTCTACCCAAGCTTCTACATCATCTGGGAAATGTTCTGTTACCTAAGGTCATTAAATAGTAATTAAGGTTAAGTTAATTTTTAATTTTTAAATAACATACTTTTTTTAAATGACTTTTTGCAATATCTCGTTTCTGTTGATTTTTTGAATCCGCATACAACGAACCAAGAATTTTCATTGCCTCATAATTTCCTGGATGAGCTTTAAGCACTTTTTCAAAGCACTGAGCCGCCTAAATGAATTTTAAAAAAAATATGCATTCAAATAACTATTGATGTATAGGAAAAATGTTATGAATAAGTATTACATTTTCCATATCGCCTCCATAAATATACATTTGACCAAGACCATAATGTGGGAGTACAAATGTAACCGGTGCAAACTGGGTTGCTTGATAATAATATTGAAATGCTTGGTCATAATTATTCTAAAAGTTGTATCATATTAAAATTATATAAAACAGCATTACCAAAAAATAAAAAGTATTACCTGCACATGAAAAGCTCTAGCCATTTGATAACAACTTTCAGCTCTCATAGCTTCATTCTCTGTGTTTTGTAAGGCATGTCTAGCGAGTAATTCAGACTTGGTATAATCTTTTTTAAAGAAAAAGTGATTGGACAAATGATTTAACACCATTGGGTTGGTTGTATCAATAGTATAAGCTTTGGACAACATATTTACACCTAATTTAATGTCACCAGGATTTTCACCATTCAACTTCATGATGGCAAGACCCACTAATGCACCAACACACTTTGAGTCTAACTGTAAGGCTCGTTCAAATGCTAATCGAGCTTTTTCTATGTTTCCTAGTTTCAAAAAACAATGTGCCATACCCAGTCGAACGTCAGCAGGACATTGAGGGTTAGATCTCAATGCTTTTTTATAATAGGCTAGAGCTCCTCTGTAGTCCTTTCTGTTGAATGCAATACAAGCTTTACCTAATTGAGCTGGTATATTATTAGATGATTGATTCAATACAAAATTGAACTGAGCATCTGCTTGCTCAATTTTATCACCTTCTAATAAGCAAAAGAAAGCACGACCCAACAAATGATTCTATAAATTGGAAAAAATTAAATTAAATTTTGAAAACATTAAGATACAAAATACAAATTATAACCACATTCTTACCGTATCATACATAATGATTTTATCTGCTGTTGTATAAAGTTGTGTGGCCTTGGTAAAAAGTTCCCGGCGTTTATCTTTACTTTTTTCTCGATTAGCTGTTTGCACATAGTATGCTGCTAACATATCTAAAGCCCTCATTTGATCCTTATCGCTATCCTTATATTCTAAACTGGCATTACTACGTGATGACTCCAGTAACCTAACCAAAGCAGCTGAATTGCCTCTTTTGTAATACTCCAACTAAAATTTATTATAAAAATAAAATTATTCTATATTCATGTTCAAATTAGTTAAGTTATTAAAGAAGACATACAGCTAAATTGACCCATATATGTAGATTTGAATGTTCCGACTTTAAAATCCCGAGAACTTCATCATACTCAGGCAATTTGTCAAGTTGAATTTCAATAACCTAAAAAAAAAATTTGAATTTTGAATTAGATATAATTATTATTATACAAAATTATACAGGCAATAATATGGATCATGTGACCAGCAAATAAAGCAATTATTTTTTTACAATTCATACAGTTGTTTTATTACTTGAAAATTCTTTTTTTTTCATATAATTACATAAAATAATAATACATGATAGGTACATCTATACATTTATAACTGTTGGAAAACATACACCTTCAAGAATGTTATTAAAGGTCCCCACAGTGGCCTACATACTACAGGGATGGTGGTAAATCGTGTCCAGATTCATTTTACCGTTACCCCCCCACCCCCTAAAATTGTATTTTACCTACTATATTGTATAACAAGCAACATAACTATTGGAAATGTCTGAAAACAGATAAATAAGTACAAAGTGTTCTTGGTGATGACTCTCAGATAATAATTTATTTATAAATTAATATTATTAAAACTATATAGTTAATTTAAACAGGTTTTTTGCAAGATGCGTTCCTCCCTTTTCCTAACTTACAATCAATGCACTTGTACGGAGCATTACAAAACAAACAATTACTAGCACATTCATTACACATAAGAATCGTATAATACTAACATGTATTATTTAATAAATTGTTTTTTTTTTTTAATAGTTTAATTTAAATTAATAAAAATAAGAAAAAAATAGTAAGATACTTTGTAAAAACTGTGTTAATTGTAAAAATAAATATTTTTTATTCGCAATTCACAATGCTGATATTTCATATCGTCCTTAACATTGATTAAATAACATACATTTATCAATAATTTTTCTATCAAACTTTTCTTTAACTCGTGTATACACAAAAAAACACCATGTGTTACACAAATTATTTTTTTTCAATTAAACGTATAAATTAAAAATACAAAAAGTTCAAAATAACATATAATAATCTAACTACTTATACAATTTCTGCATTTAATGTTTAGATTATCACGAGGTAATCGTTGCAGTCTTATGTGTAGTAATTTTTCATAATAAAAGAAACCATAATACATTTCATTCATTAACTCTATAACCAAAAAGATTTAAAAGTTATTTTCAAAACTTTTCTGTACCTTATAGAAAAAATTAGAAAATATTTAATAATTTAAATAAAAAACGGTGGTTTTAACTAAACATTGTCAATTTAGTAGGTACTAATCTTTATATCTGATGATTATCATTAATTTCAAATGAAATGATTTACCTATCATTACTTTTATATGTGAAGACACCAATCTCAATAACCTACCATATTGAATTAAGACATTAAGTGTTTTTTTTTTTTTTTTTTAAATTTTAAACATGACAAACAAGAATATTTATAAAATAGTCCACTAGAAAGTAAATTTTGGCAAAGAACTATGGACCTAAAATGTATAAAGTTTAAAATTCTATTTGGATTTGTATAATCGCTCATATACATAGTCTTAAAGGTAAGGTAACAACAATACATACCTCGTCTGAGTCCTTTAACGGTATTTCGATTGGGTTGACCATTTTGAGACAGTCAATCGTGGACCGTGCAAAAAAAAACAATTAACGTAACAAAATATATAATTTACTATTACTTAATCATTGTACGTGCATTTTAATCAAAAACATACAAAAAAACCTATCGTCTATATTATTATTGGTCTCCGAAAGTCTGATAGCATAAAAAATGAAAACTAAAAACACTTCCAAAATCAACGTCCAGGATTCAAGAATCAAGAGCCGAGTCTCGAGTCCGGGACACTTGGCTTGTCGTTATCACGATACCGTTTGCGGCTCTTGATAACGGGGGACGTTGGCAAATCTGTGGTCATTACCAACCTTACCTTAGAACAATAAATAAACAAGCAATTTAGCCGGGGCTATAGATTATACACTATCTACAACCGTGCTTTTAATCGTATTTACTATTTATCCAACGCGGTATAACCTATGAAATTTTAAACTTCAATATTTAAAAATGTAAAATTGAATTCTTTTAAGTGAGTAAATAATGATGTATAAAAAATTGTAATTTTTTGGTTTGGTTTAAAGTTTGGACGTTTATTATAGATCTGTACTTTGAATACTTGACAATTGATGTATGTATTTAAGGTTAAATGACAATTTTAATTTTAAGGCATGTTTTAATACTAATATTACACGTCTTATGCATTAGGTTTTGTTTCATAAAAAATATGAAAAAAAAATATCTTTATTATTCCTAGGTACAGCAATATTCTATTCGTTATTATGTAAATATTTTAAATATTTATTTACTTGTACAAATTATGTATTCATGTTATTATTGTACTAATTTGTATAAACTATTGTTAATTGATACACTAGAACTGGATCGCAAGAACAATTACTACAAATGTAATCAATCATTAATACATAATATAATGGTCCCTTAGACATAATTTAGTGGCCTATGATTTTTGGTATTTTTAACCTGTCGTTAGTCGTGTGATGAGTATTATCTTTTTTTAACATAAATATGTTTTTGAAATGCATACACGTTTTTTGTTTGTGTCTAATTTTTCTTGAGGTTTTTGTTGTCATGGTTTCTTATTAACAAAAACTTATTTATGATTCATAAATTTTCCTTGTAGAAGAAAAATATCTAGTAGCATTCTATGGTATTTTTAAGTTACTACTGCATATTTGCATATTGTATCTGTTAATTGCTTTAAGCATTCGTTAATCTACTTAATACTTTACAATGACGTAATTAAATTGCATTAAAATCCCCACAAAAATCTGAATAATGCACTAAATTATTCTTTTATTTATAATCATTTTGATATAAATACTAATATATATTTAGTTTAAATAATACTATAGGCACATTTTAAAGGATTGCAAAAAAGTTTTAAAGACAGAACTGCTCCTTTGGAGTTCTATAATCTGGAAAACAATTATTTCCATATATTATTTATTTGTTTTTATAGGTTCAGACTTAAGATATTATATTTATATACCTGTACATGGTAATAGTTAATTTAAATTTACAAAAAAATCATGTTAATTTCTTAAAACAGAATTTTGAATTTCAAACTCCTAATGTTCTGAAAGTGGAAAAATTACATTTTTAATAACATTTAAAATTGTCAAAAAATGTAAAACAATTATTTTTTTTATTAAAAAATACATGAAACGTGTATGTTATAAAATGACCATCGCGTAGTTAGCTTCAGGAAAACTATGGAAAGTGTAATAACCTTTAAATAATTGTATACAATAAATGGTATTAATAATATTTATTTTTAATACGCTATATATACCTATGACTTGATAAAAATTTAATTATATGTATTTTAAATGTTATCATAAAAACGATTAAGAGATTTTTTACCATGTTATTTTAATACCAATGAAGTATAATACATAGACACGAACAACGGTGGGTTAAATGTATTTTCTAATACTTGATGTCTGTATGCCATTTAAAAAGTGTCTTGTGTGCAGAATACTCTATAGAGATGCAAATTAATTTTTTTCGAATGAGAACTGCCCCTTTTTATTATAATTTGTTGAAAATGTTGAAGTAGGTATCTCATTTAAAATTTATATTTGTGTTTTACATTTTATTTTATGATTTTTTTTTTATAGATTGCAATTAAATTAATATTACAAATTTATCATGGAAGACTACCAAATAATATTGAAAGAATTTATTGAAAACAAAAAACATCTGGATGATGAACAATTTACAGATATTGTAGAATATATTTGTGAAAATATTGCATCCCATGAATTATTGGATCTTGTTTTAAAATACCTTGAAATTTATTCGCAACAAATTTCATGTATTCCAAAAAGTAATCTAAAAAATTAATTTTTATTTCTCATTTGGTATTTATTTATTTATTTATATATATATATTGTTTATAGGGTTATTTGTTCATCTTGTTTCAAACACAGAAAAAGAAGCCTTACATCCTTTAGTTTTATTTTTGGCATTACGACACAATGATATTGACTATAATTTAAATTTGGACAATTTACCTGTAGAAAAATGGACTTACCTTATGTCAGCTTTTTATCAAAGGATCCCGGAAATGTTATTTGATCCTGTGCTCATAAGAAATATGAAGGATAAAATAAATGCTTATAAAATGTTGATGGACAGTCCACAGTGGTTTAATGAAAACAGAGATATTTTAATAGGTCTACATTTAATTGAATTTGGTAAGTTTAAAATTAAATCAATGCTTTATAGTTTTTAAAATATATTTTAAAAGTATGAATAGTCTTTATTACAACCAACAGTTAATAAACAACAATATATGGAGTTATTTCACCATCTAACTGCTTTATACTTTACAATGTACAAATGTCCATTTACATCAGTTATGTAAATATGATTTGGATTAGCCTTTACAAATGATGCATCAACAGGAAAATAACTTTGTTTGACATATACTCTTCTCCTAGGTACCTTAACACAGTCACTTAAAGAGGATGAATCACGTCTCTTGTGCTGTTCTTCCTTATCGTACTGTTCAAAACTATGTAGAAATTCTTCAAACATTTTTGAAGTTCGGTTAAATGTCTGAGCATTATCCAAATAATCATCCTTGAAATGTAATAAAATGTTAACAAATTTAAAACAAAATATTTATCAAATAAATGGCATACTTTATTTGGAATAACACTTGATCTTCTAAACGGATCCATTTTAACTAAAAAAATTATTATTACAATTGTTAAATTAAATGAATATTAGTTTTACTGATTATAGTGGATAATATAGTACATCAAAATGAATGAATACAACATATGAGACTACACAGACTGACATTTTATAATATGTTATAGCCTTTTGTGTTTTCATTGAAATCAATTAAGAGCAGATTAAAGTATATCATAATAAATAAATTGTTATTCGCTGTTTAAATCGAAATGGCAAAAACATTATAATTCTTGCCATGTATTATTATTATTATTATTATTATTATTTGTTTTACCTAATTTCCTGATTAGATGTTAAATTAATATTATCTCTTATACTTTGATCCTAAACTAGAATACAAAATATTTTAATGACTACTAAACAACAGTCGGTCAGCTTCTTTATAACTTAGAAACTGTAACAATTTTTCTCTTATAATTACTTCCTCATTAAATACTAAATGTTTATTTAATCTATTTTTTCTCCTTCTACCATTTTATTTTATTTGTGTCAAAAACAAAGTTATAATTATTTAGCCAGTTAGATTTAATATAATACTAGCACTTCGTTCATTAATATAGTTTAGACTAGTTTAGAGATTTAGTTTTATATTAAAATTGATTTAGTAACCTTAGACAAATTATGATAAATAAACAAAAATATTAATAGCATAATTTAATGATTGTTTTCACAATTATAAAAAAATAAATGCCAATATTGTACAATAAAATTATAATTAATTGACAGTATACCAAATATAAATAATAAAACCAATAAACCTATAAGTATTTTGGAGTATCCATCACTTTAAAATAGTGTAGTTTTGTATATAGTTTCTATTTCATTTATGTTGTTGCTTAATATGTTTTTATACTCTTTAGATGAAGATGAATGTGCTAAATTATTTACAAAACTAAAAACCAACTGGTCAATATTTAAAATCACAGCGACAGCAGTTTCTTTTGTGGATTTAGTTGCTGCAAAATGTAATAAAGAACTAGAATTTACTCAGTTTTTAATTACAGCTCTTTTCTCTTTGCCTCCTGAAAGGTATAATTAATAATTTTTTTTATTGAATACATAGTATTATATTTTGTTTAACACGATGTATTTATTACTTGATGTTTTTTTTTTTTCAGCGATGATATAGCTTGGTTATCTAATCAAATTATTAATAATTTAAAATTGTTAGAAATTAACTGTCCAATACAAATTAGTGATTGGGATGCTATAATTATGAAAGCCATAAAGTATGGTTTAGTAGAAGAAAACCCGGAGTATGGTTTTATTAGAGTATTGAGAAAATTAGTTAAAAAAGCTAATATAGATAAATCTATTTTATCAAAAACTTTTGAATTGCTTGCTGGATATTCACAATTCACTAATATAATGTTAAATCGGGCCGCTAAACAAATTCAAAAAGGTAATTTATTTTTAATATTAATTGATTACAAGTAAGGCTTGGAAATCAAAGACTTCAAAAAAATAATATACAGTTATGGCCTAACAATTTTTAGAATCCATAAATTATAACAATATTAATATTTTATTTGAAATAATTTTGAATCAATATTTTTTTTTACTTGCAGAAGAAGTATTGAGATTGATCGAAACCTTAGTTAAGAAAGAACCGTCTATAATGGCTCTGAGTCATGTTCCGCTTTTCCTCTGCTCATACAACGCATCATTATCAGTTGTCGATCAAATATTACTCAGAGTAAATTATTATATTAAAAACTAAAATGATTAATTGGTCATTATACATTTTTATGATTTTAGATTCTTTTTCATTATGAAGAAAATTCTATACCAATGTCTAATTATAGACCTTACTTGTGGGGATCATTTGCCATATCGCATTATCAAGTGAAAAACCATCTTATATCAAAAACATTAAACAGTTTTCCTTCTACTACTGAAGTACTTTCTTACATACCTTTAAAAAGACTGAAAGAAACTATATCATGTTTTCCTATTAACAGACCTCTAAACATCAAAGTAAGCATTAAATTAAAGAAAACAAAGCAAACGCCACATTTATTTAAAGATTTAAACACTATAGGACCAAAAAATTGTACTGTACTCCACCAAAGACTCTAAAGATCCAAGTCAAATGTTTGACCCAGCATTTTTTCTGCCAATGATTAGCAGTTTATTGGCCACAGAAGCACCATTGAGTATAGAAAAGTTTAGTAGAAATGGTTGTCTGTCAATGGTATTGGCTTGTTTAAGCAGTTACGACTGCCTTATGCGAAAAGCTGCCTATCATGTGTTAACGTTATTGCGATCTCATTTATTTTGGTAAACTATTATAATATTAGCAATCAATTTACACTTATTATCATAATTTTTTTTAAAACTTTTACAGTAGAAGAGCTGAAAACTTGTTTTGGGATCATTTTAGTTCTTGGGTTGCACAAGGCATCCAAGATTTGCATTTGAAACCTCCTCCTCAACTGTCAATGATTCAAGCATTATTTTTAGGCAGAATGGTTTTAGCTATGGCTAATCATGAGAAAGGCATCGAGACTACTTGCTGTAAAATACTTTTGGCTCGTCCTGCTGCTCGGCTCAGTCATATTCCAGAATTTAAAACATTTTTAACTACATAGTATGTATCCTGATGCACTATTGATGACTACATGGAATTATTTATTTTTTTTGTGTTTATTAGTTCTGAACATAAAGATAAAACAGTTCACAAGCGTTGGTTTTTTGAAATACTTCTAGATGGTACACGTTCTACAAGTGATTGGCAAGTTTTAAAAAATATGGATTTGTTCAATTTATTTTTGGTCGTTTTCAAATGTGGACTACAAAAGGATCGGGTAATTTTTAAAAATATTACCAACATTTTTGTATCCATATTTATAATCTTATTGGTTTTTATATTAGTTATTGATCTTGAAAATTATGGAAGCTACATTTCGGATTCATCCAGCAACTAATGGAGGAACTGGCCCTTGGGCCTTAAGCTTAATGACGGCAATAAGTAAATACCCAAACGAGTTGTCTACTGAAGAAATACTTTTGACATTTAAATGTTTACAATCATTGAGTGGAAGCTCGTATATAAGTTTACCAGCAGTTGACTTTTGGCTTTCCTTATTCTTACAGTATGGAAAAAATCCTGATATTAGTCTTGAAGGCTTTGGAACTTTAAATAACCTTGTTTCAAAATTCCAAAATATAAGCGAACTATTTGATGATAGCAATCTTAAAGATATATTAGATTGCGGAATAGTTTCAAATATTATATCTAATGATGAAGCTTTTAAATGCCAATCCGTTTTAGAATATGGAATTAGCGGTATTCAAGTACAAGAAACAAATACATATATATTTTTACCAGCCTTGCTAAAAATATTGAAATCAAAAGTTTAAAATTTTGTTTTATTTTTAAAATCTTGTAAATATGTGTTTGCAAAATCGACGTTTTCATGTATGTGGTAAAGTTTAAATAAATCTTTTATTTATTTATATTCTAAGGTTGTTTTATTATAATTTTTTTTCTTAAAAACATTATGAAATACTGTAGAATGGCTGAAAAAGAGTGTGTGTGTGTTGCTGACTATAACAGTAAATTAATCTAAAAACTTAAAAGGTACATAATTGAAATTTCTTTATGTCGACATGGAACTCGATACCTGCATATTCAAAATTATTTGATTATTTATTCAATTTCTTGATACATACAGCCGAAATACAAAAATTAATGTTACATATTTTACTATATTATGTTTATTAATCAACAACCAATTTTTTTTCTAATGACTTCTAGTCCTTAAAAACCTCAAAATATATACTGTACCTATTGTACTTGTGCAATTAAAAACAAAAAAAAGTTTTTATATACAATTTTTTTAATGTAAAAAAGGATCTGGCTGTTGAAATTTCCATACTGGTAATGTGCAGTGATTTTGAATTAATTTATGGATATTAGGAAAAATAATTTATATATTATTGCATAATAAAAGTACATGAGTACATCGGTTGTGTATTAACTGAAGTTATGACGTAATTCAGTTCAACAATCGGAAAAAACCCCTGAAATAATTATTTCTGATAAGTATTTACTATTTAAGGGATGGCTGGCGGCTGCCTCACTAACATTTGTCTTCTGTGTGTCTCACGAAATATAACTAAAAGTCAAAAGTGTTCAATAAGTACATCTATGATAACGACTATGTGGTCCAGTTAATGGCAAAGGACTGTCCATAGATTTTTGAAATCTAAAGAAACATATATGCTGTGCTAGTAGACTACCAAAAATTCAGTGGTAAATAAGTCTGAAGCATAAAAATACGATGTGATGCACAATTAAACTAAATGATTTACCTGACGAAATTAATAAGTAGTCTTAAAAATACCTAGAGTAGTTAGGTATATTATTAATACTTAATTAAACTGAGAAATCATTTTGATTTATTAATATACCTATATTATATTTTGTATGAATAATAATCTCGATATTTTGTATATGTAATGACCAATAATTATTCAATTTTTTTTGGTGTAACTCAAGAACTAATAACCTTTGAAGTTTTTGCCAAATATTTATATAAGAATTTTCAATGAATGGTAACATTTTTGAAATATGTTGACTCTTTTTGAGCTCTTGAGAAATTTCTTGAAATTTGTAAAAAAATATTTAAATTATCTCATAAAAACTTTTTCACTTAGTAAAAAAACTTGAAAACTGAATTCAATGTTCCTTAAAGTTTCATTAATGTAAGTTGAAAATATTAAAGGCACATTATTTTTTATAATGTTCAAAATTTAACTAAATTCATCAAAATTATGAAAATTTTCAACCTATTTTCAGTTAGAAATTCATAAAAATTTTCCCTTTCAAAGCTTACATAAAAAATGTCGATAGAAGATTCCACCCAAATTTTCCTATCTTAAACAAAATAAAAAGTTTACCGGAAAGTAAAATTAATTTTATATGAGCATTTGAATTCAAATTGATTACAATATTGGATATTCATTGGTATAAGATAACGAATCTTCATCTAATAATTTTTGCTATTTTTGTGTAATTCAAAAAATAATAACCCTAGATACTCAAAATTTTCACCAAATGTTAAAATGACAATTTCCATACCTGGTAAAATTTTCGAACAATTTTGGCTGTTTTTGAGCTATTTATAGCCATGAGATATTTTTT
>WHPZ01581885.1:6100-26587 GCA_016617965.1 Macrosiphum rosae
GCATTATATAACAATAATTATTAAACAACTGTTGAAAACAATGAAGTATGAAATATTAGCCTACCACATTATAAATCGTTAAACCGTAATTTTAGTACCATAAGCATAAACTATAAATTGAATAGCACCGTCGTCGTCGTTGTTCCGTGCAGGACTCACGAAACCTCCACTCGATCTTCTTTTCCTCTGTCGGGCCGTTCATATTTAATAAACTTCCTTTAAATATTCTACACCGTAATATTATCTAAACTGCAAAAACTTTAAATCGTGTCCATCAAAATGGCTACTGCAACAATATAGCCGCAGATTGTACGCACTATATTGTCCTAGAGACGGGTATAGTGTTCCTGTTACATTATGTATGATTCTATTACCTCATTCATTTGTATTGTATTATTTACTCAAACAATTGTATATGTTATCTCACAGTCTTGATTTCATATTCAGTTGATTTTTCCTTGTCAGAAACGACCACCTTTACCACCTCTATATATTCGTTGTTCAGCTAGTTAATGTCATTATGTATTCATTAATTCATCGCGATTTTGTTAGATAGCATAAGGTTTCACGGGCCCCCTCGCGAACCCGCGGAACCCATTAACGTTTCGAAAGAATAAAAATAAATGGCCCATTCGATGTACAATAATACGTCCAACATTTTTCAAAAATCATGTTTTGATATAGAAATATTCAGAAAAAAAATCTCTATCGATCGGTGCAAAATCCGAGTATTAAAATAGTAGTGAAACAAAAATGATAAAACTGATTTTTAAATTTCTGTTGGGTGCGTGTCCATTGGAACATTATAGGTATATCCATTTTTTTTTTCATTGTGCTCAAAACCAATTACGTCCGGACGTAACTGGTTAGTGCTACCAACACTTCTGTTCAAATTTTGGTATTTTATCAGTATATTGCAATAACCAGGTATAAAGACTTCGTTGTTTTAATGTAGTATAAAAATAAAAATATATTCAAATTACATTTTTACTAGTAGGTATACTAGTAATAATGAATTCATATTGTGATAAAATATTATAATAATGAGTACTCTTATTTTGACATTTTGTAGGCCTACTAGGTGCATTAAAGGAAAGTATGTTTAATAACCTAATAGGTGGTTTATATTATTCCAATGACATAATTTCTAGTTAACTATTTAATTAAAAAATAACTTGACAACATTAAAATTTATATTTTCAAATAAAAAAAAGTGCTCTGTTGTACTGTAGGTTACAGGTGGGTCACTGCACTAATATTGTAACAATATATCAGGAGCCTTGTATTAAATTTTAACATTTTTTGGCCCAACAGATAAAACTTAATTGATATTTATAGAAAAAAAAACTAAAAAAATTTAAAACTGTAAATGTCCGTAAACAGCTTAAAAAGCGTCAAAATATTTTCAAAATTATATGGTGTATAGGAACTGCTAATATAAAAATTCAGTGAAATTTTCATGTATCTACAGTTATTCGTTTTTGAATTACAATAAAATAAGAAAATCACAACATGAAATATCGAGTGAATACCTATCCAATGTTGTAAAAATTTGATTTTCAAACACTCATAAAAATGTAATTTGACTTTCTTATAGACATTTTATTTTTTGATAAAAGTAGACAAACTTATGAGGAATCTTGTATTACATTTTAAAATCTTAGATTTGAAAAGAAAATTTTTTATGAATTTCTATCTCAAAATAATTTGCAATTTTTCGTATTTTTGCGTATTTTATCATTATCACACATCATTGTAAAATCAATACATTCATCGTTCCACTTAGAATCTAAAATCAATTTGTCATTAAATATTAAAATTAATAATATGATTTTTAATAATAGAGGACTTACATAAATATATTGGCCAGAATAAAATATTTTTTCGGCTGTAACAATCAGTTACGTCCAAGAATTATATAGTTACCATTAAAAATAAAATTATAGCTTTTTTTATTTATAAATATTGTCATGAATATAAAATAAATATAAAAAAAAAAATAACACCTCTTTTTAATTGTTGGTTAATTTACCAATTTTATAGATTGTTTTTTATGTTTCCTGAATAATTAAAAAAAATGGACGTATCTGGTTATTGCACCGGGGTCTTCAATCATCATAAAACATCTTTGAAAATCATAAAGCATGAAATTTGTGTAGTTTCGTCTACTATAAATTGCACATTATGAATATTTTTATATTTTATAATTTTTGATGAAGTATTTAGCTGTATCGCTTCAAAGAATCCATTGGCTCTCTTCTTGGAATTTTTTTAAATAAAGAATAATTTTTATTCAAATCGATACTAGGTTAACGCGTGGAAAAAAAATAATGCGAACAGTAAATTGTTTGAGATTTACTTGTGAAAATTATTTTGAAAAAAAATATAACGTTTGAAATTAATTATTTTATTCAAAACAAAAGTATCGATATTTGAAAAACTGTAAAAAAATAAAATACCGGACTTAAATGAACGTTTAAAATTTGCCTCAAAATCAGATTTAAAAATCGGCCGTTTCGAATGATGTAAAGTATATAAAAAGGAAAAACGTACAAAACATAATATTGATTTGAGCAAAATAAACTTTTTCGTTTGCATTCAGGTCTTACCGTCGTACGGTCGCCGTATATTACGTATATCAGACGACATCGGTTTCGGACCGTTCGTACGAGACGAGCAAAAAAAAAAAAAAAAACAAAAACAATAACAATGTTATTTTCCACGACCANAACTTCTTAAACGGTCGATGGTCGGATCGGGGACGACTGGAGGGGAGGGGGATGTTTCGGGGTCGTATAATATTATATAATATGTCTACGATCCGTATACATGTATATGTATGATGTGTGTGTGTGTGTGTGTGCGGAGAGTGGTGCACCGCGGGGCTTGCACAGTATATATTATTATTGCCGGCATTTTTACATTTATTTTTCGATTAACCTTTTCTCGGGGCCAGCGAGAGCCCGCCCCCCCCCCTCCGGCGCGAATAGAGTAAATGCCGTTCCGCGAATCGGAAATCCAATACGTATATTGCGTCGCGGAGACGAGCTTTTCGGATCTCCGAAAACGAAACGAAACGCGTTGGCCGTGTAACGTTTTATTTTATATTGTTGTCGAGCTCGAGCTTCTGGCCATGATAGATATATATATATATATACGTACGATATACGTCTCGGAGAAAATCTCCAAGGTTTTTGGGTCTGAGCTTTCCGGCTCGTAGTGCAACGACGGCGGACGGCTGTCAATTCGAACGAGCTTTCGAATATTTTTTTTTTATTTTCTTCGCGATGATCGATACGCGCATTTAAAACCGGAGCACGCTGTACCTCGCGTGTGACCTGCACCCAGGCAACAACCGTTCGTAGGAGTTTACGAATTTCTACACCGATTTGCTGTACTAATTATCAAATTATCAAAGGTGGGCAAGTCGATGAAAGTATAATCAGCCGTGCGGCGAGTCAACAGTTAGTTCAATTGAACCGTCTTCGGTCGAGGTGAAAGTTGGCGAAAAAACAAATTTAACTATAGTATTTGGTTTAAAGTTGAAAAATGTTCAAGTCACAATATTTTTAAGCCATAAACTGCCCTATAGTATTTCACTGTATGCAAATATTTAACAGTGCGTTAAAATCAGATAAATATAATATTATAATATAATTTGAAAATAAATCACCGACATTGAAAAAGAGTCAACGAATCGGTATTGCCTCTAGTTGATTTCCACGAAAAGAAAATTGACTCGACTGCGTGACAATGATAATTAACTATAAAAAATTTAAGTTACAACAATAAACATTTTAACTGTATGAGTTAATAAGTTGAAAACAAAAATAGTTAACTAGTCAAGTTGAGAAGTGGAAAGAAATTAACTTTTTAACTTAATTTTAACTTTTTAACAAGTTAATGTCTCCGCCTATGGTAATTATTATGCCTAGGTACTAGTCAACCAGTTTTTCCAATTTTCCGAGCATGTCTTCCGATTTTTACTTCCGTAAGAACTCCATTCGGTATGCTACGAACGTTTAAAATAATAAATAAGCCAAATCTGTCAGGCTCATCGATACCAATTAACAGCTTTTCATTTTAATATACCTACATGTATATATTATATACATAGGTATTGGTTACTAACCGTCCCACACGGTGTTGACCATGTCAGAGATTTGTTTTTTTTTACATAAATATATTTTTAGTATACCTATGCTGCCCTCCTCTAGTGGAACGAGCAGTAAGTGCAAAATTTTCAAATTAGAGGTTATTTCATGTTCGGTAATTGCATGGTTTCGCCTTTTAAAATTTTTTTTTCAGGAAAAAACACCCAACTCCACCATAGAAACGCCTTTAAAATGCACTATAAAATGTAAACCAAAATATTGTCAAGTACCGGGGAAAAACACAGTATGTAAATGTATGTGTAGCATGTCCTAGAGAATAAAGCCAGTAGTGGATCTTTGGGGTGATGAAAGGGGGAATCCCTCACAAATCGTCGTAATTTCCCTATGTTTAGACAATTTTGTAGTCAATTTTTGTACTTTTTGTATTCTTGCCCCTTCCCCCAAATTAAGCCCTGGATTTGGCACCGAATATAGCAGTACCTACTTATAATGGAGTTACGGGTTATTTCATTAGTAAAATAATATCTCAATGTATATACTGCATAATACCTATTCGCCCAGTAATCTTAGGAAAAACTGATTTGCAGTGTGTACACTTTATCTGTTATCAATGAATGGCCGCGACTCGAGATACTAATCAGACACGTCCCGTGCCAAAAGTTTCGGTCGAAAACATTTATTGAGATTGATCAGATACCGTGATTACTAACTACAACCACTACGTGTTAATGTGTCAAAACTACCTAGGTAATGGGTTTGAAAAAAAAACCCTCCTAGTCTGAAGGAATCTCTCGATGTGACTTTTAATCAAAACTGTTCCAGTAGATTTTAAATTGGATAATTTTATAGTTTATCAGATAATCAGGTCAAAAATATAGCGACCAAATGTCAAAACTATAAGTTAAAATTGTTATATCCGATTAAATATAAATAATAATAATATTATATTGTATAATAAATAAATAATATTATTATATTATGCAACCTGGGTCAACCGCTAAAAATATAAATTAATTTCTACTAGTTTTACCATGGTTATTGGTAGGTATATTATAATATTATGTAGATATCTAACCGATATGGCAACCGTTTATGATTATACCACAGAATAGGTGAAATCAGAATGTACACTCTCCAAAAAGGTACGTTGGCCCTTACTGTAATTTGAGCTAAAGTGCAATTAATGTTAAAAAAATAGTGTAGACAACTATTACACTCATCACAAAAAAACCTTTAAAAAGTGATCTATTTAGAAACAAATCAAAAAAAAAAACTCGTAGATCAGAGTGGCTGTATGCAACACAAATCAGTAAATATTGTTGAGGGGATACACCGATTGCACTTAAGCTCTTATAACGGTTAGGTTATGTTAGTGTTTGTTCTTATTTCTCCTATACTGTGCTTGAACAAAAATACCATTGAAAAAAGGTCTTTTGGTTTTTCACAAATTTTCCAATCAATATAATATAATTTAATTATCAGTGTGACTTTTCGGTTGCAGTATTAACCACTTGTAAGAAAATTTAAATTTTACATTTACAAGGTTTGGCTATAAAAATTGAATATATTCAAAATTTTTGCATTGCAAAATAATTTGCAAACTTCGTGATTTTGACAAATTTGATCTAAATTCGAACTATAAATGATGATGAAATTAGAATATTGCATATTTAATGAATGCATTTTATTAGTTAATTTTTAGATATATTATTAACTACATAATATAATACTAATAAATTATTATACTAATTTTTTATTTTTAAAAATGTCATCTACAAAGCTCAATGATTTGGTGCACCTAAACACTTCATTAACGAAAAATAGTATAGGTATATACCATAATAATTTAAAATTTTCTGTTTACAAGACCACACAAACTTCATACTTCATTATTTTCAAAGTTACCTATTTTATTGTTATTATATAATATGTGGTAGGTATGTTATGTTAATGACCTAAGTCGTTTGTCACAATTAACTCCAAGACTATAAAAGATTATTGTATAACCTTCATTGCGTCGCTTTTTAATTTGAAAAAAATGCAAATTTTAAATCTATAGAATATGAAATTGTAAGTTATACATTTACAGGCAATATGCTTTTAACATTGTAATATTTATTCCATTTAAGACGGGATTACATTACTGTTATATTTTAAGTAGTTATAAAACTTCAAACTTGCAAGTTTTGGTTAGTTAGACGTGCTACTCCATCTAGCTATAAGTCTTACATATTATTACAAAATTAATAAACACGTTTTTGCGGCAATGCATATTTCAATATTCCATCGGAATATTTCAAAGCAAACATTTCAAGTAAACTCTTATTAGTACAACCTAAGTATATGCCTAAATATTATTATTAATATTAAACAGTGTGTAACAGGAAGACCTGACAGATGAAATAACTTTTGTTCTAATCAATATTTGAAAAAATTTTTTTTATATATAACTTATAGTCACTTGCGCTACACGTATAATATAAAAAAAAAAGTCACAAATCTAGTTTAGCGGCCACTCGAATTTTTCACTTTTTTTTTTTTTTTGAAACCCATGTAGTTAAAAAACCAAAAAATATTTTTATTTTTTAGCACTAAAAATTTGTAAAATTTTTAAACTTGATTAAAAGAACAATTTTTATGGTAAAATAATTATCTAAGTAATTTGTTTTTTAGATTTTTTTAAAATATCTTTATTTTTTTGGGTAGGTACCTAAATTAATTTAAAACGTAATTATTTTGTATGTAATTATTTTTGGGAATTTCCTGTCATGAGTATATTTCTTAAATTATTTACCGACCATATTATAATTTTCACAATTTTTGACTAAAGTTCGAGTAGCATCGTAATTTTTTTTCTGTCTCCCCGTTACGGCCCCGTATACTATATGAAACGTCACGACCACCGACTGTAAATCATTAATAATAAATACTATAACGATAGCGGTTTTGGACTTTTTCACACAGTGTTTGGGAAACCACGAGTTCGAAGACGGCCCGGAAGGCCTGGCGCCGTTCCTCAAGTCCAAGAACATTAGTTCCATACCGATAGTCGTGGCGAACATCAACACCGAAGGGGAACCGAGTTTAACGAACATCCAGCCGTCCACGGTCCTGACGGTCGGAGGGCACACCGTGGGCGTGATCGGTTACCTGACACCGGACACGGAAGTAAGCACCGCGGTCGATTGTTTCGTTTCCATATTATTACAATAACGCAGTAGTTAGGTGTTCATTTATATTGTGTTTACTGTTTCCGTATACGGAGTACCTACGGTATTATTGGGGCAGGCATATCCGTTATTGTTGGGCACCTACACGGTGTGTACACGATTTTACGATTGCCTTATCGTTGTTTTTGATTTAAAAAGAAAAAAACAGGCGGGAAATATTGTACTTTATATGCAGTCGATAACTCGAATCTCGAGGGGTATTATGAAAACGAATTCGTCTTGTACATTTTTTGAGTTCATATACGTTGAACACAACATAAGAACCAGTGGATATTTTAAGGAATTATCACTGGGGGACATTAAAAAAAAAAAATTTCACGCCGACTATCAAAATCAACATATTATGAGCTTATAAAAAACTTTTCAAAATGCATTATATTTATTAACAAATAATAATTTATAATAATAGTTATTATATTGGTTATTCATATAAATTCACAAAATATCAATAATATTTCACCCATACTATTGATTATACTTATATTTTTACTAGTATTTATAACCAATGGTAATAAGTTATACGTTATTATGCAAGTGCCAAGTATATATATTTCATTTAGGATTATTGTATTTTGTAATATATTATTGTTATTGAAAATAGGTACTGTATAGTGTATTTAGTATATGTCCAATTATAAAATATTAAATTTTAAATTATTTTATACCTAACCGAACCGAAAGTGACGAAAGTCGTCCTATCGTCGTAGTATCGTATGACGTAGTAGGTACCTTGAAGGATTCAATTTTTAAACTGTTTAAAGGTTCAAAGTGAAATAATTATTTAGTTAATAGCTTCAAGCTTGTAGGAACAAGGACTAAAATCAAATCAAAAATAATCAATTTTTAGATATCTGCCGGGACGACTGACGACCACATGTAACATGTCGCATTGTCGCTTGCCGCGCTTTCTTGCATTGTATTATTCCATATTTCTATGGGATACCTATCGGCTAAGGTGAACATGGGTTTTTCATTCTCAATAATTGTTTTTCAAATTAAATGATATAATATGTCATGAATAAATAACAAAATTAAACATAATAAATAACCAATAAATAAAACTATTTAATAAAAACATCGAAATTTCTACAAAAATCGTTGTCGCCCAGTAATTAAATATATCATCTACTAGGCGACAAAAAGTTTTCTCTGGGCGACATTTCTGTCACTCAGTATATTAGTTAAAATATCCACTGATAAGAACCCCCCAAGGTGCAAGAAAAACTTTCTCGTTATCGAGGTTTCGGAGTCATCGACTGATGAATATTGTGCAATAATATCATTGTCCAATTTATATCAAAATGGTTTTTCTCAAGTCCATTTGCTCGATCTGGCTCAAGTGGCTCGAGTCCGACTATCTGGTTAATCCGAAATCTCAGTTACGACAATACCAAAAAAACGTACACTATTATGATTCTTCAATTTGCCTTGTAGAAGAAAAATATCAAGTGGCATGCTACACTTATTATTTTAAAATCTTAAATCGATTTGCATCAATATTATGAAACGATTATTATTTTGGTATAAATGATCGATTTGAATGTTTTTGAATAAATTGACGTGTCTTGCTGGGGGAGGGGGGGACACCGTGTGCTTTAATTAATTATTACACTATACAGTGAACACCGCTTTTTAATATCCACGGATATGAGGTTCAGTCGCCTTCAGTCTGGCTAGGGAGGCGGACGAGCAATCCCCGCCTGGGCCTGATGAAAATTTGGGCCGATAACTTATAAATATTTTATTATCAGCCCGAAATTGGGCAAAATTTTATTCCCAGTCGGGCATTGGTCGCTTATTAGAGTCAAAATCGTCTGGATCGGTCCGGACGTATCCAAATACGTTATAAAAAAATCGGCCATAAGACTCACCACTTTGTTTATAAGACTGAAATTTCGTAGAAATGGTAAGAAATGAACATCATGTTTGGTTAAAATTAAGAAATGAGTTGGTTTTCAAAAATCACCTATTTTAGTTGGTTATTAGTGGTTTTCATTCATGCTTTATTATAATGTGTGTACCTATATACAACACATTAGATCACATTTTACATTTATCTCAACTATCGTCATTGTAGTGCGTTAGGTATAAATAAACACACTCCCAATTACCTGTCACAGCTATCGTAATCGATAACCGTTATCGTTGCTTGTACTTGAACAGTGCCTATCTCAAAATTTTACAAAATGAGATTATTGTCAATATTAATAAAATAAATTATTCCGAGCATTTATTCGTCAGGAGAGTTTCCTGTTGGATTAGCGGTTACACTGTAATAATAACAATAGTAGTATAGTATAATAATAATGAAGTACAATGAAGCATAAGCTATCTCATTTATAATATTTATTTACGCGTGATATTTTTGAGATAGGCATTGTTGTCAAAATGAATTACATGTGATGAGCTGTTTTGCAATAGATACCTGTTTTTTGTGTCTCCTGAAAAACTAAAAAAACTGAAATACGCACTGTTGTAGTGCCTATATAAGCGACGATATAATATGTAATTTATAATTTTTTATTAATATGTAATAATTTATTTTTATAACAATATAATTTTCATTTTTTCATTCATTCATTCACTAAATACAGTAATATCATGTAATGCGTAATAAAGTAGATTTAAATAAAATCAAAACATATACCTATTGTAGTAAAATACAATTCATAAATATGTAATTAAAATGTTCGTTTATGATGTATTATCTATGATACCTCAATTTCCCTCGCAGACGAAAAATATCGAGTAGCGTACTACAGTTATTATTTAAAAATTTTTAATAAATTTGTACGTACTACGATTCATTATAAAACGATTTCAGTATAAACGATCATTCTGAATGTTTTTTTCGATATCGATACGAATTTTCAGAAAAAAATCGACTTGTCACGCTGCGAAGGGGGGGAACTCCCCTGCAAATTGTAATACCGTGTACCCGTTATAGTTATTGCGTTACATTACCTATGCACAATCGGTTGAACCGTACATTATACTGCTGCAGTTTACGAACAAAGTGGGCAGAGTCCGGATATCCGACGAAGTTCAGAGCGTCAGGACTGAAGCGGCCAAGTTGAAAAGCGCCGGGGTGGAGTTCATAATAGCGCTGGGACATTCCGGTCTAGAAATGGACAGACGTGTGGCCAGAGAAGTGGACGGCGTGGACGCGGTGGTCGGAGGACATTCGCATTCGTATCTGATCAGCGGTAAGTCCATTTCAATCGGCTGGGCAGGAGGTCAGGTATGGGTAATATTACAAACGATTTACGCGAACGATTAGGAGCGAACAAAAATAATAGAGCAAATAATTAGGGTCGAGGTCGATGCGCTAAAAAACGCACTTAAAAATCGCACTCGTTTTGAGCCAAACGATTTTTAGATTCTGAGCGGAACGATGAAAAAAAAAATGATTTTACAATGATGTGTGTGTTTAATTTTAATTTTTTAATTTTCTGTGTCTGTGTACACGACAAGTAGTCGAAATAATGCTTCGATTTTAAACTTCAGTATCTTGTTCGATTGGAAAGTGAATACCGTTGGAGCATTGGGGAGGTCAAATTTTAAAATTCCCGGTATATTCAAAAGCGCCTAGAAAAACAGAAGAAAAATTAAGGAAAAACGGGAATTTTTACGCGAAATCGATTTTTTACAAAATCGAATTTCGTTTTTAGTGTAACTTTAAAACAAATGACCGTAGATATATGAAATTTTATATGATACACATTTTTTTTATAAGCATTAAAGATCGAATTTTGACAAAATTTATCAAATTTAAAATTGAATAATAATTTTGTAGTTAAAAATTTATAAAATGTTCAACTTTTATATCTAAGGATTGAAAATTGAATACATGATTCCACGTAAGTAGTTAATTCTGTTACCAAAAATCTAAAAAAGAAATAAGTACTGTTTATTTTTATAGTCATTTTAAGTTCAAATTTGGACGAAATTACATAAAAAAACCTAGAATAACTATTTTAGTTATTTTGTTGTGATTGTATAATATTATTTGTGGGTACTCGAAACTTCTTAAGTACACTATTATACCTAATTATTATAATTTGGACGAAATTACATATTAAAATCAATATTAATGATTTTGGTTTTTTGTTGTAATTTAAAAACATTATTCGGGTATATATGAAACTGAAAAATCAAAAGATCAAAATATTATGGAATATCCATACAATCTACCATAGTACAAGGAATAAGAAGTATGCTCAATGTTAAGACTGTACATATTTTTTTTTATTACCATTGATATGTATATAATATGTCTTAAACCTAGACTGACATACCGTCTCCGCTCAAAACCGTTTTTCTTATACAATGATATTATATTATTGAATTCAAATTTAATACCATCCATTATACAGTGACCCACTTGTAACCTACTGTACAGCAGAGCATCTTTTTTTCTTTTAATTAAAAATAATTGGTTCGCACAAATTTATAATTCCTGCGATAACTTTTAATCAGAAATTGAAATTAATTTGTCATCGCTATTAGTAATATCGATTTTAACGTCGTAGGCCGATCGAAAATGTACGATTAAAAAGTAATATTATAATATTCGATTTTGTAAAAACCTCGTGAGGAAGTTATAAAGATATTTTTTTTAAATTTTAAAATACAATTTAAAAACCGGATTTCAGTGTTAAAAGACTATTGTCAATTTGCATGTCACATAAGACATATTTTAACATGTCGTATATGTACAGACAGGAATTTTATGTGTTTACATATTTTTACTGAGAGCATATAGTATACAGTTGAATAAGATTTTCGACAATTAATAAAATTTACCTATGAATTAAAATACATTTTTTAGTGACTAAAAACGAATATTTTGTGCAAGACATGTTTTAGAAGTATAATATATTCAATATTGTCATATTGGAGTTTAATTTGAATATCTTATAAAAAAGCCCAATGGCTTTTAAAAAAATACGAAAATATTTTCATTATAATATCATATTTATCATGACGAAATTACGCAAATTGATAAGGTAATCAATTATTCTCTATGTCTCTTATCTTATTTAAAAAACGTTATTATTATTGTTTTTTTGAATTCATAACTCTGAACTTTAGGTATGTGCTACAATCACACATCTAAAATATAATTAAACAGTATATACAGTATATCACCATATTGTAAATTAAATATGACTGTTTGAATAATTTTTTCAAAGATTAGGATATGAATATAACATCTAATAATTTTTATAAATTGCTGCTTTTATTTGTTTTTTTCAGTATTTAATACAATTTTATGAAGAATAATATTTTTGCATGCCTATAAAAGATTATTTTGATGAAATAACAATAGAGCATAGAAAAACCTTATGTTTAAGATTTTAAACGCTTATAAATCCGGTCTATACTTATGTGACACATAAATTGACTATGCATACGGACGTTAAGGCTCTGAATAAAGAAAAAAAAAATGTGGAAAAGTGGGTAACGCTCTGCTGTACAGTATAAGTGGACAGTTTGTTTTTCCCGACGCTTTTGAAAACTACGGGAAACGTTCGATTTGGACCAACTAACTTCACTTACCCACCAGAATAGATACTGAAGTTAAAAATCGAACCATTATTTTAACCATTGACCGGAACCGCACCGAAATTGACCGGTTTTGGACCGAAACCTTTTGAAAATCTCGGGACCGAAACCGTACCAGAACCCTTAAATAAATTTTTTTAAGAACCGAAACCGAAACTTATATTTTGATGCAGAGGTTGGTACGGTTTTTTTCGGTTCCAAAATCCAATAGATATTTTATCTATGGTGTAAGTAGGCAATAACTAATTATTAGTAATAATAAATAATTATAAAATCATAGGCCTATAAAAGTTTCTCAATGCTAAGAAATAAAATATGATTATGTGTACAACAGAATAATATTGTCATAAAAAAAAAAAATACCAAAAATCCAAATTTTAATTTCCATGCAATCGATATCAATATTATTATTGAATCGCAATTCGCAATGGCTGATGTAGAATTTCTGGAAAGAATAGCAATTTGGTCGCTTATAAGTGTTTCCGAATTCTGCAGAGTAAGATGTCATATAAATTATAAGTTATAATTGTTAGCTTACTAATATGCCTGCATTGATAATGTTAAATACCTAATCCTAATGGGGGTATCGTTAAATCTTTACTCCATATACGCTCTGTACGACACTTCGAATGTACCTACTACTGGAACTGCCGTTCACTTCGTTATATATTGCTTAAATTTATATTTTTATACATAAGTTGTACATTTTTTAATTTTTATATCAAACCGAAACATTGGTCGCCCAAGTGTGTCAAAAATGCATTCTTATTTTTTTTTTTTTTAATAATAATTTATTTTTATTTTAAATATTAAAATTTATTTATTTATTTATTTTAATTTTTTATAATATTGCCTAAATTGTGAAATGGTTACACTTAAATACATATACCTGTCATTAATATGTTAATTTTTTTACATAGTAGGTACTTTATTGATAAAAATAAAATTAAAAAAATAAGGGTTAAAACCGGTGTTAACCGAAACCGAAACGTCGGGTTTTTGAGAACCGAAACCTATAAAATCATAAAGGTTCCAGTCTCTTATTTTAACTACGTATCGTGTATGCAAACACAATGAATTATAAAACACCACATCATTGTAAAATTAATATAGAAGACCAAACATGACCTTAAAATCGAACATATTTAAAAATTGCACAGAACTGTAAATTCAAACTTAATTTTCTGTCGTTGCTCGTGATCTGTATATTTATATGTGGTACGGATCCGTTCGAAAGTTTACGGTTAAAAAATTATAACATTAGATTGAGTAAAAATCTCGTTGGCACGTTAGAAAGTCCCTTTTTCCCAGTGTTTTAGTGTTAAATGTCCGAAAAACCTAAACAAATTGCCTTAAAATCTAAAATCGTTAAAAGCTGCATATAAATTCAAAATAAAAACATTTTTCTCCGATTCAAAATTACACGAAACGCTTGTGAAATAAAACAGGTGGTTCAAAAAACCTTGCGCAATGTATAGTTATCCCAACCCCAGTACCTATACTAAGTAATTTCAGAGATGGGTATTATGATATTATTAGAGATTTGTTGATTTCGGTGTTACGGTTTTGTTTTAGACGTCTCGCGTGCTATATAGGTAATATACTTGAAACTTTATCGTGTAGCTCGCAGGTCTGTGACGGAATTACTTCGGTGAAGTTCTCGTGAAACAAACTATTTTGTGTTCGTCGCCCACGTTTCGTAATAATAAGTTGTTCTCGGTTAGACGTTTACTTGAGGGGCGTTAAGTATAGATACATTGTTAACGTAATCTTTGTACGATAACTATTCGACTTCGGATGGTATTTGGATTTTTTCATAGTTATAATAATATATTGACAAAAATCGATTGATGTAGTCTCACAACCATAAAATATTGTGTTCAAACAAAAAACATGTATAGATCAACGAATAATAATTTCTTTATACTATGCAATCTATATATTTTATTTTTTTATTTAAATTTATTTTATCATCCATATGATGTACAGAGTGATTTGAGTGATTTCTTAGACATTCTCACCTCGTTGTAAATTGTAATATTATGTTTAAGTTGTGCATCTATTCAAGTTCTTTTTTTTATTGTATTTAAAGACGATGGTAATATCATCTTTGAATGCTTGACAACGTCCTGGGGAGATAACATATTAAGCTATTCGAATGAAAAATACAATTTTTTATGTACATTTTAAATCCGGTGAATTTTTTGAAAATGTTAACTTGCCGCAATCGAAATTTTAACGAAAAGATTCTGAGTCTTTCTATTTTAAATACTTAGGATAATAGTAAATTCTAATTTGTAAATTATCTCAATTATTTATTATTAATACCTTATTAGTATTAATTTATTATTATTATTTAATTAAGTATACATTATAAAATTATACATCATTAAAAATGATTATTACTATTAGTCAAGACGTACAAACACTCAAACGATTATTTCATATCACAAAATGCTTATGGATTAATATTGAATAATTTTCGAAACAAAAGTAGATAATAACCTTTTATTCTTCGTCGTCCTTAGTCTTTAATGAAGAACAATTAGGTACTATTTAGGTTTCGTTCAAATTTTGAATATAACAATACGTCAACTTTTTCAGAAAAATTATCTTGTTATAGAATGTTTGTACTAAGAACAATAGTCCTTAAAATTATTGAACAAAAATTTAAAATTGATCTAATATTGGATCTATTATTTTGTTTAAGTACCTATTTGGGCCATTTTTAGAAATCGTCAATGTTATTAATATTGCACGTCTAAAAAATTTAACCTCCCTAATGCACCAACTAGATTCACTTTCCAATCGAACAAGATACTGAAGTTGAAAATCGAAGCATTATTTCGACTACTAATCGTGTACACAGACACAAAAATTAAAAATAAATTTAAAAATTAAAAATTAAAAAAAAA
Organism: Macrosiphum rosae; assembly: GCA_016617965.1. Lineage (NCBI taxonomy): Eukaryota > Metazoa > Arthropoda > Insecta > Hemiptera > Aphididae > Macrosiphum > Macrosiphum rosae. The sequence continues at coordinate 21,929 of WHPZ01581885.1, forward strand.
ACACACACATTGTAAAATCCATACATTCATCGTTCCACTCAGAATCTAAAAGAAATGTAAAAAGTTGAAAGGAATGGTTTGGAAATTTTATAAACGAAAATTACCACACAATTCGAATATAAAATTTGTTCGTTACAATATACAGAATCAACTTGTCCATAACACATTTTATTTTTATTTCAACTTAAAATAAAGATATGAACACAATAGTATTGCTTCCTGCTGTAGGTTTACCTACCTATACATTGTGTTACAGATAAAGACCTGAAAAATTAAACAACTTTTGTTCTGAACAATACATATATGTTTTAATACTGAAATTGAACATTTTTAAAACAGATATAATATTTTTTTTGTTTTAAATATCCATTTTGCAAATCTGGTTTTTAGAAAAATTTGGATCGTAATAATATTTGTTCAACCCATGTTGTCTGAACACTTTTGAAATCTCATGATTTTTGTTACGTAAAGTTACAATTTTACAGTCGTAAAACGATTTTAAATATTTTTTAAATGATTTTCGACCTTTTCTAAATAGGTACCTACTTGTTAAAATCTATATATTTTTTTAAATTTTTTTTTTTTCGTATAAATGAATCTGTACTTCGAAAAAAGGTCGACGTTTTAAAAAACCATAAAAAAAAGAACCATTTGGTCTCGACAAATGTTAGTAGAGCCGACGTTTTCATAAAAACCATATTAAAACATTTTAATTATTTAATTTTCAGTGATTAAAAAATAAAAATACAAATGTTTTAGTATCACGAGTGTAGTTCAAGAGTATGAAAATTTATAGATTAGAAAAAAAAATTTAAAAAAACATCGATCAGAAGAAAAGTTATTTAATTTACCACGTTAGGTCTTTATCTGTTACGGCTCTGCACATAATTGTTTTATTCGTATTAAGTGCAAATTGCACAACGAATAAAATAATAACAATGACGCTCGTTCAACCGAAACGAGTTTGATTTAAAATAATAATAATATTATCATCTCCAATACCTAATTAACTGACTATAATATATCCACTATGGGTACCTACATATTATTATTATTGTACTGTTTTCATCAATAATTCAGTTTATCTGTTTACTCGCGTTCAACCGGTGTCGTAAGGCACCTTTCGTTCAGTGCTTCTCAGACAATTTTATGAAAAATAATATTTTTGCATATTATTATAAAAGATTATTTTGATGAAATAGAGCATCGAAACATCTTATTTTTAAGATTTTAAGCGCATACAAATCCGGTCTCTACTTATGTGACACGTAAATTGACTATTCATACGGACGTAAAGGCTCTCTGAGTAAAGAAAAAAAGGTGGGAAGTGGGTACCGCTCTGCCGATGTACAGTGGAAGGATTGTTTTTCCTGACGCTTTTGAAGACTACTGAAAATGTTCGATTTGGACCGACTAACTTCACTTACCCACCAGAATAGATACTGATGTTAAAAATTGAAGTATTATTTTAACTGTGTATCGTGTATGCAAGCAAACACAACATAAAATACCATTGGAACCAATGACAAACGTTAGTAGAGTCGAAAGTTTCATAAAAACCGAATTAAAAAATTTTAATCATTTAATTTTCAGTAATTAAAAAATAAAAATAAAAAATGTTTTAACATCGCACGTGTAGCTCAAGAGTATAAAAAATTATAGATTAGAAAAAAAAAATTAAAAAAAACATTGATCAGAACAAAAGTTATTTAACTTACCGGTGACGCTTTGCACATGATTTTTTAGCGCTCCTCAGACTTTTTCTCACAACCCTGTCCGGCGCGAATTTGGAATTGTGAATGTTAACGGGTCCCCAAAGACGGGGCGGTAAGTCTAAAGAATTAGAAAATCGTGCGGTCCATTCGAGTGTATAATATTTGAAAATTCCAAAAATCGGAATTCGAATCACTGCACCATATTGAGCGTGGTGAGCGTGCTTGGTGAATCACCCTGTATATCGCGCACGGCAGTCCTGTCGACGGCAGTCATCGTATTATCAGCCCGACCTCATCGCAATAATTAGTATACCCACAGGTTAAGTGCGCCGTTTTGAAGTGAGGTGAAATGTTTTATTTTTTTCGTAATCCGTGTGGTAATAATAGGCAAACACCTAATAATCTCGTAGGCGTCAAATATGTTGTGAGCGTAAAATAATATACGAGCAACGTCATCGCTACGAAATGATTGTTAACACGCTGCCTATTATTATTATTATTATTATTTATTATATACCTTATAACCTACCTTAGGTTGTATACCTAGCCCAGCTATAATGTACGGTTACGAACGATATTGTGGATATAGTCATACGGCGTCAAGCTGTATTTTGTTAAGACCGTATAAGCCCACACATCGAGCATCATATATATAGTTCTATATTATAATAGAACGTATTATATATAGAGCCGAGCTGCAGTTGTTTCCCGCGGGAGAACAACGAAATTATCCAAACCTCGGGCGCACAATAATAAAAATAATATAATATCACAAGAAAAGGTTAACAACCCTTATTATTATTATTATCATCATCGTCCGACCGGCGCGTTGTGCAGCGCACAAGGAGTGAATCGCATTCCGGTAGATCACCTGTTGCGTGAACATGTATATAAATATATTATGTGTGTGTGTGTGTATAACACAACAGCTGTTTCTCAACACCACCCATCATCATTCTCGTAGATCTTTCTCGCGAGTTTATATGAAAAAAAAAAAAAAAAAAGACGGAAAAAAAACAAATCATCGTTCATCAAAAATAAACGTGTAATATTATATTGTGTAATTTATAGCCATCAGTTTGGGACATTGAATATTATTATTCGTTATGAATAATCGTGTGTACGGCGCGTTATATATATATAATGATATTGTATATAGGTATACCTACCTCACAAATCGTATTTTTTTAATCGGACGTAATTAATGTACCTATCTATGTATACCGGCCTAATAAATTATATTACGATTTAATAGGGTTAGGTAGGTACCATTAACGTCGGTGATGGATACCGCGTGTGTGGAGCTGTTCATTCTTTTCGATGACTACAAGACCGACAACACTAGCTGTCCGATCGCAAATCTGCGATGGTCGATCGACGAATTCAAAACCCGATAAGTGCTTACGCGAACGGCGATTTGCACGGTCACGATAAATTGTATTTATCATGACTAGGGTTCTGCATTTGAAATATGTCAGTAGAAATATATCAAAATCGAAAACTTCACTCTTCTTGATAAATTTTGAATGAAATTATGAAAAATATTTTTTCTCCTTTTTCTCCTGTTCGGTTCTCGATGATTATAAATAATATATTGATCGAACCACTCAGAAATAAACGAAAAACGTATTATTTTTGTCGATTCGTTATTCCGTATTTGTGTATATTCTATACATTATATGTAGTTATCAAAAATATTCCTGACATTTTTTTGAGATTAAAAACATTGTTTTATATGAGTTTTAAAATACTGTCGTATGCGTTGACCGTCGGCGATTCAAAAGTTAATGGTTTGCAATAGAGTTGAAGTCAATTATTTCAACAGTGAATGACAAATAATAATAGTGTATATTTTTCAGTAATTATAAAGTGTACAAAAGTCGTATATTATGTGTGTGTACACGGACAAAACAGTTGTTTGTACCTACTATGAGAATAGTAGGATTGACTGTAAATTACAATTATTGCTATAGGGATAGCTATAAGGTAAGTCAGGTTTACTTGAATATCATAGTCGAGTCATCATACCAGTAGTTATTCGAACTGAAATATGCTATTTTAAGTATATTTTTTAGTGAATTCAAACATTAAAAACTTCGTTACCTATAAAATATAGTAAACATTACCACATAACAAATAACTATATATTTATGCAGTCATAATAAGTAAACCATTTAAGTTATTTTATCTATTAAATAGTTATATCTACTATAATTTGTTCAACTATAATAATATTATAGTACCTAATTTTTTTTTTCCCGTGTATACGGCTGAGAGATGTGAAGGTGCTCTGGACTCTTTTATTTAATACTTAGATCATATTATTTTGTATATTGTAAAAGGTCACTTTGGCTATATTAAAAGTGGTTTATGTCTATACATTGTGAATATATTATAATTATAATATAGTACAATATAATATGTTATGATTTTGAGTGGGTTTATGAGTTTGTAACTTAAGAGTTCAAATGCAATGTTAAAATTTGTTACATTGTATATTTGTTGAACAACTTATAAATTATATGTAAATATGTTACATATTTTCTTTGTTTCATGCAATAAACCAACTTTTAAAAATGTTTGCTTGGAAGTTGACGACTATAAACTTTTAGACATTTTATTTTTCACTGAAATAAAGAGCTCCGTCACAATCATGAACATGCTCAGAGCTGCAAACAAGATCGATAATTCTTCCTCGGGCCACTCGACCACTATAATACTTATATATACAGGTTGATTTTTCATAAGCATGCTCTGCACCCTGTTATTGTATACTTAAACTGAGCATGTATTCAAATTCTGATTTTTGGACTTTTCAATAATTACTTGTAATTGTTTGTACCACTTGAGGTTGATACCGCGTGACAGTATAAACTTCTGTTCCTCAAACAGGGAGTCCCCCTTTTCACTTTAATTTTTCAGCAGATATTTTTATTGAGATTAT
>WHPZ01581888.1:4773-14885 GCA_016617965.1 Macrosiphum rosae
ACCTACACGACCAATGTAACAATACCGATCGATGTGTTAGTTTTTTAGAAACAAGTTACTCATAATATCTTTTTTGTGGTAATTAATAATGAGACGGTTTTGCAATAAGTGCCTAGGTACCTAAAATATTTTCCAAGTCACGACATCGACAGATTACCATATGGCTATATACAGGCAAATCGTGACGAGAACACCGAGAAGAATAAAATAAATACTGTATAATATATTATAATTAATGAATAATGGCTAATGAGTAAATGTACTCACCTGTTTGGCCTGTTTGGGATCGCACGATTTGGATCGCACGTGAAGTCTCAACTCAATCTCCCTGTCTGTAACTGCGTCGTGTTTTCGTTTCAATTCCATGGCCATTTCTTCGCTAGGTGTTTTTTGCCCGGCTGAATTCGGCCTCGACAGTGGTACGGGTTTCTTTTTCATTTGTCCTTTCTTCGGACAGGACAAGGAGGAGAAGTGAAAAAAAAATCGGATTCCATCAATTAATAACCACATATTATGTTTAATAAATTACTAAATATTCGATATAGTTGGTTAAATCACATATAGATATTAGTATTTATAAAAACCTTAAATTCCTCGTCCTCGAGCTGTCTGTCCCGTAATTTTTTGCGCCACTTTTGCAATTCTTCTTGTTCTTCCTCGAGTTTTCGCTGTTCTCGTCTTCGCATTTCCAATTGTAGCTCGGAACTGAAGCAAAAGCGTAGGCAACGAATTATGATATTATTCGAAATTTTAACGATAGTGTTAATAGGTAGGTATAAAACAAAAAAGCGGGTAAGTCGTAAATGGGTGTTACTCTGCTGTACAGACGTACAGTATATGTTACAAGTGGGTCACTGTAATGGATGGTGTTAAATTTGAATCCAATAATATAGAATCATTTTAAATTATTCTGAGCGAAGACGGTCAGTCAGCGTATGATATTACCAAGTATATTAGATGATAATATTGTGATTAGAGTAATTTTTTGAATTCATAAATTTCATATTCGAAAATACATTGTGTGTAAAATATAATTATATATTCTTAAATTTTCATGTACCCACTAAGAATATTTTTAAATTACAACAAAATACCACCTCACTAAAATTATTATTCTTGGTTTTAATACCTATGTAATTTTGTTCAAAGCATTTTATTACATTCTCGAGTTTTTTGACCGACCGAAAATTGTTATATCGACAATACCTATAATAGAAAAAAAACTAATAAAACTCTACTAAAAGTATTTTGTTAATCCTATAATTAGCTCAAAAATGTTTTGGTGCATAGAAATTGTTAATATACACATAAGTATACAGTGAACATTTTATATATTTTCGGTTATTTTTTAGTCACACTAATAAAAAATAGATTTTTTCGAAAATCTTAGTTTTCCTTAATTTTTTGTTTGTTTTTCCTGACGCTTTAGAGACTACTAGGAATTTTTTTTCTTTTAACCGCCCAAAGTACTAACTAGATTCACCTTTTTATCAGAAAAGATGATGTTTAAAAAGTTTAAGCATTTTTTCTGTCCCAAAAATTGATGACAGACACAAATAAAAATACATTCATCTTTCCACTCAGAATCTAAAAAAACACATTTTTTTCAATCAATACATTCATCGCTCCGTTCAGAATATAAAATGATAATGTATTATAGCCTATAGGGACTACACCTCCCTTTCTGTAGGAAATTTTTGGTTGCATCATGACACTCACCTTTTTTTGTAGTATTGAGGAGAAGTCCAATTGGTGAACTTGTTCGAGTTGTTCTCCCAAGTCTTGAAGTACTGGGTCACTCCGGCCCATTGCTCTCTAGCTTCACACTCGGCCGCACGCTTCTTATGCAACGCCTCGTATACCTTTGCGGGATTCGCCCGACGGTTGTTGTTGTAGCTCTTTTGACTCATGTTATATGATTGTCTTAGGATTATTTTCGGATCTCACTTTCACTCAAATTCGTCAAAAGTCAGCCACACTGTGTACACGAAAATATCAAATCCGCAGTTTTAGCATTCCCAAACGAAAAGATATATCACCCAATACCTACATTAATTAAGTAGATACATGGTTACGATAATAGTTATGATTAGGTTACTTTAAGGCATAAACTATAAAAGTTACATTTACTTACAACAAACGACAATCACATCAAGTAATTGAAGTAAAAATAATATTGCATAGCCAATACAATTTAACCTAACTACTATAATATTAAATACATAATAGGACAATAGGTACCTACTGCCGTTGCTAGGGCCTAACACCCTAAGTCACCCTTATTAGGTAAATAGTCCCTTCAAATAATAAAAAAAAAAGTATTCACCTACCAATATGTACCTATTGATTTTTTTTTTATAATATAATTTGTTTAATTTTTCTCTCAGACCGAACATCTTTTATGCCACAGCAGACATTCACACAATCGACATCATATTATAAAATCATGCTGGATATCAACAAAATTGTACAAATATGATCAACAGGTGTTGTGTAAATAATAGTAAATTTTCATTATTATCTGCATTCACTAAGTACATAATATACTTATATATCAATTTATACTAATTATTTCTACTACCTAAAATATGATAAACTAGCTTTTCACTTCCTTCCTAGTTCTCACTTTGAAATACTGTGTTTGTATTCAGTACTGTAAACCGTTGCCATGGCAATTAAAATAAAATCTTCATTCCTCTACTGGAGTACATGTACAATATGTACCTATTGTTACACCATTTACTGGATAAATAAGGTACATTATATCACTGGTCTTAATCTTAATATTAGTTAGATGAACATAATATTATAAACATTTAATATCAATATAAAAAAATAATATCAACTGAATAGGAACTATCTGAGAATTTTTACTTACTAGAATTATCAATATCTATTATAGCTGTACCCAGACACAATTTAACACCAACAAAAACGTATAAATACAACATAATATTATTTAACATATCGAAAATATTGAATTATAAAGTGTTAAATAACTGACAAGTGTAATTTAACTAATACAAAATGGTTATGCCACAAGTCACAAATAATAAATTAAATAATCACTCATTAGATAACATATAAAAACACTAATAACGTATAAGGAGGGAATTAATTAATAAGTATTAGTTTCAAATTAAAACTAACAGATGTATAAACTCATAAGTCATCAGTAATAAGTAAAAGATTAAAACCAAATTCAGTCGTTAAAAAGAACGTTATCATCATTTAAAAAAATTAAACTGACAACAAATTTCTTATCTACAATCACAACGACCTAACCTACAAAAAAAATACTCGAAAATATAGATAAGAAATAATTTAAAAGTAGCCAATGGATATTGTTCTATCGTTCTATGCTATGGATACAAAGACTTCTATATAATGTATTATAGAGACTTCTATATAATACATTATATAGAAGTCTGTGTATGGACTATGGATATCATATTATCATGACAAATTAAATTTGTCATGATGGCAGATCATAGACTTGTCTATGGTGGCAGCCTAGGGTGCCTGGGCTGCTCCCGCAATTTTTGAAAGGTGCCGGTCAACCGAGTTTTAAGTCAGAAGAGTTACTACATTTATTTATTTTTTAAAAACTTTTTTTTTTTGTGGGTATCGTTATAATTACCATTTACTTACAAAGATTGATTTCCTGACTTCCGAAATCGGAAAAACCTGCTATAAAGACTTGAGACAGACGACGACGGCGACGGTACGGTACGCATTTAGGTATTATTGATATTATTATTGTTGTATTATTTTTGATTTGTAGCTAGGTGGTGTAATCCAAGGCTGTAGATGAATAATATTTCTGAAGTTACTGTAGATTGTTATTGTAAATAGATAATTTAGACTTTTTTTAAAATAATATAAATATTTCATTGTGCAGGGGGGCTTAAAAATATACGGCTTTGGGTGTATAGGGCTTTTTTCAGTTCACTGATAAGGTAGCGCCGGTTATTAGCTAGGCTGCCCCTGCCGATGAAGTCTAATCACGCCTATGTGGCAGATGGATATACCCTTCGACCATATAAACTAAGTTTATAGGTCTATGGATATACCTTATTATACTGCCTAACTGAAAATTGAGATAAATAATTGCGAGTCGCGCTCCAATATGGCAATATGCCAGTATATAATAATATTACTATGGTCTGTCTCATTCTTTAAAACATAATATTAAATATAGCCTACATTATGGCTTATACAGTTATACTGCTGTGTATTAACATATAACAATATAGGCACCTAGGTACATTGATACCTACATAAAAATTTAAAATATGATTTAAAATTTAAATTTTAAACTCGGATTACGTTTTATTAAAGTATGAAACATCACGACAAGATTCGCATTATGATCAGGTGCCAGCACAATGTTGATTATTATTTTGTGATTTTGTATTGTATATCCTGCAGATTTTTTCATCGGTGAGTACCTAATAGTTAATACAATAAATACTATATTGTAAATTTACGTAGGTAACGTAGGACTTGAATATTAACATACCTACGTACCAGCTATAATTTGATATTATATTATATTTGACTCTATTTTATACTATATTAGCTATAATACTTTTACAATTGTACGTAGCCTGTTTTTGTTATTATTTGATTAATATTTCATTTTAAAAATATATTTTATTCTATAAATTCAATTTGTTCTCTAAATAGCTTCCTCCTGGCTGTATTCAATTTTTTTTAGACTCCTTACTAAAATGTTGTTCAGATGTAGGTAACTGTTATGGTTGTAAAAAGTGGTATAATCACACTCTCAGAGTTAGTGAAAAAACAAATAAAACTGTAGGAATTTGGTTTGATAATGTTTCAAGGGCGTTTTATATAGGCAATTCCAATTCAATTTCTAAATTATTGTATTAACTTTGAGACGTTTTAAAACTTTTCGGAAAAGTCTATTTTTAAAGGAATATATAGTATACCTGTTGGATGTTGGAATGATTCCTAGTTCTCGAGGACATAAAAATATTAAAATTTAGAATATTGTAATAGTGAAAAATTCGGAGCGCCCTTTCAAAGTTTCAATATTAAAATGGGCTTCTTTATACAGAGTGATTCGCCAAGCATGCTCACCTCCATTTTTTATTTTAACAATGAAATGATTCAAATTCTGGATTTGGATTTTTAAATATACTTACTTGAAGACCACGTTTTCAAATTATTGACATTTTTTGTACTACTTAAGGTGTGTAGTATTATCACTAGTGTGGCAACTGGCGATACAAACTTATATTTTTCAAATGAGAATCCCCCTTCTCTTCTATGAATTGTTTAGCATATAATTGTTTTTTCAACATTTTTATGGACCTAATTCGAAATTGGAAAGAGTAGTTTTTCAGTTATTAAAATGTTTGTACTAAAAATAACAGTCCTTAAAATTAATCCTTACAAATTAAATAGATTAATACAAAATTACTAAAATGTTTAAATTACCATAAGACATTTTTCTTCTAAACTCATATTGTAATGAACCTATTGTATCTTTACACAAAGTAAAATAACTCAAAAACTACTCGTTCGAATTCTTGTTTCGATACATCGACATTTTGAGAAAAATTATCCTCTAAATAATTTACTATATAAAAATGAGGGCGTACCCCATTACCGAACAAATGTGCAAAATACGCATACGATAAAACTACACACAGGATTTCAAATACTGAATATCCCAATACCAAACACAAATTTAGTCTTATATTTTCACATGGCAATAAAAGCCATAACTCGAAGTTTGGATACTCGAAGAAATTCTTTAAAACCATTAGACACATTTTTATGCTTAAGAAATAATATTTCAGTGGTACATATAACTGTACATTTTTTTTAGATAGTAGCTGCTACTGCCTAGGCATTAGTGGGAGCCATCTGGTTTTACTGTAGACAAGTAATTTCTAGTACTCACTTCCACCTCCTCACAATTTATTATTTTTAATTTTCTTTAATTCTTGGTCTACGCCTTCTGAAAATTGGACACAAAAGATTCCCTATGGGGCAACCGGCAACGGGGCAGAGGTACGAACAACGAACCGTATTAATACCCTAATATATTATACATCTACTAGATACATACTATTTTTAATTATTTTGTAACACACACACTTTTTTGATTTTTTAATTTCGATTGAGTTTTTAATTTTATGGAATTTGAATTTAATTCTATGTAATATTTTTATATTTTAATCAGTTTTTATAATCAAATGGTACCTATCATACTATTTTTGTGTGCGGAATTAGGCTATATATTTTTTATAAATCTGTGTGGTACCATAGGTATATGGTAATCTGTGCGGTATTAGGTTATGGCATTATGCTTAATATTATGCATTTTGTGCGTTATTGGGTTATGTTTGAGCGGCAATAGATTGAGCTGAAAAATGGGGTTAGCGTTTGAAAAACAGTAATTTGTATTTCTAACGGAAACTCATTCAAGAATTTAAAAATATAGTCTTCAATTATATTTTAAATTTCTTAAAGTTATATTTTTAATATCTGAATTATTGGGGAAGAAAAAGGGAAAAGGGTGGTGAACATGCTTGGTGATTTACTCTGTATATAATCAAAAACATTCACTCGATTGACAAAATAACAATATAACATTTAACAAATAAACATTATTAAATTTATCATTTTAGTAGTAGTATAAGTCACTTACCCAACAATGGTTTTGTAGCGGCCAATCGACTCGTGCACGCAGTCCCGACGATTCGTTTGTATGAATATTATGTTATGTACTTAGATTTTTCCTAAATAGGTAAATAAAGAGGCGTTGGCGTTATGAGCCGTCTGGCCGTCGAGCACGATCTGCAACTCTCTTCTGTTTGCTAGTCCGCAGAAAAGGCCGGCAGGCTGTAGAAGTTGACTGGTTCTTCCTGACCATTTTTAGCTAGGTAACCGACTCCGGTAAAACGGGTACACACGGGGACCCGCGAGAAAGCCAAGTAAGTCAACGAACTATACTGTCTATACTCTATACTGTCGTTTTATCCCCTCCGAGCCTGTGGCATAATATATATTACATATTATACAGTTGTTCGATGTTCGTGTGATTTTACCTATTATTTACAAAAGCTAAAAACATATATTAATACATTATAACATTATGAATTATTATAATGATTTTATTATGTTATAGACAATATATTATAGTGGTGTATACAAAGTATTCTACATGCCCTCAGTCGCAAACGCCTTCCTACAACAATTATTTAATAATGTCATGTATTATATTTCATTATTATAATGATATTATATAATTACTAGTGTTTCAACGACATTTTGTTTGCGGTTCTTAGTATTCAAATTAAATTTAAGTCTAATTTTTGTAGTTTAGAAGTCCAAGAATATATTTACAATCTACTATTTATTGGTACAACAGTAACTAGGAAGTATATGTAGCTACGTGCCTTCTTGAGACTTATGTTTCTTTATTGCGTATCTAAGACTTAAGTACCTATAAGTTTTAACTGTAATTATCATATAACCAGAACATAAACATGTTTTACAGGTAAAACTCTCCAACGCTGAAGCCGGTAGAATAGTAGGATTTCATTAATTTCTTTTTTAATTTAAAAAAAGAAAACATTTCTAATTTTCTTCAGGTTAGATAAAAGCACGATTTTCAAAATTATAATTTTAGAAGTTTTTTTTTTTTATTAGAAATAAACAATCTATACAGTTTATGCACCATAAGTTTATGAGGTAAGAGTAATAACAATGACGTGAAATGTTGAGTATGAAGCCACCCGCATTGAAGACACTTAGCTTGATTACATTTTAGAAGTTAAGATATGAATGTGAATAATGCATACTATTTGTTATTTTTCAAACGTATTTTCTATTTAAGCACTATTTAAAATAAAATGAAAATTCGGACTTCGATTCAACCTAAAAAAAGTTCTCATCTTTTAGATAAAAAGAAATGATCAAAATCCGACTTACCCAACCTATCACGAGACGTGAAAATTTTTCATTTGAAGTAATTTTTGTTGATATAATACACCGTATCAACCCTCCCCTCTAAATAGGTATCGGACAGTAGATTGGCGGCATTTATGATTAGGGTACCTAACAAATAAATCATAAAATATAATTTTTAAATTTTATGCAAGTTAGGTAAATGGTAAAATCGGCACTGACACCCTTAATTGTAAATATTATCTATGACCAGTAAACCAAATAAAAATAAGGTGGGCAATTGTGTGTCCCTCTACTGTACAGTAGGTTACAAGTGGGTCACTGTAATGGATGGTGTTAAATTTGAATTCAATGATATAATATCATTGTATAAGAAACACGATTCTGAGCGAAGACGGTCAGTCAGCGTATGATATTACCAAGTATATTTGATGATATTATTGTGAATAAAGTAATAATTTATATATAACCTTTATTTACGTGGAACCTTGTTTTAAATGTCCAATCCTTAGCTATAAAAGTTGAACACTTGGTATGGGTCATGCGGGATGATATGTATCTAACGCTAAATAATAACCAAAAAGTGGCGTACGACTTATATAATTATATAGGTATATATATATAATACTTATATAGCTATATATATTAATCATTAAGTACTAGCCATCATATTCGTCCGCCGCGCCGCTAGTTTTAATCCCGCAAAAAGCCAACGCGGAATCGTAAAAATAAACGTACCGTGAAAGGCGGCGGGCCCTCCGTCCGACCCACCACGCCGACTTTAAATCAAATTATCGGCTGTGACGCTCGCCAGACTATTATATGTATTATATGCTCAAAGGGCTCGTTCGTGGTCGGGTATTATCATGTTCTGCACACTTCTGCCGCAGCTGCGGCGATCGCTTTCGTCTCCTTTGCAACGTTGGCACGCCGTCTCTATAGGACTGTCACAACGATAGCATAATATAATTAAATCGATTTGAAAATATTGTTTAAAATTTTAAATATTACTCTTAAACATTTAAGGTGATCCTCTTATTGCAAACATTGAGTAAATACATGGATTTATTTAAAAAAAAAATGTAAATAATATAACGAGTAAAGTTATATTTACTATATTTTACATGTATATGTATATAATATAATTTTATCTGCAATATTTGTTTTAAAATAAATTATAAATTCAAATATAATTATTTTAAATTAGTGTTTTTATAATTCTGTCTGGTAATATCATAAAATATTAAAACAATAATAATATTTTTTGATCTTTAAACCGTATAATACAACCCTAGTGCAGATACCCATAAATAATATTATAATATATATCAAGGACATCAGCATGCTACCACCAACAAATCTAATAATCTACCTAATAATGGAAAATCGATTTTTTCATATTTATATTAGTTTAACGTTTGAAGTACCTACACAAAAATATATAATCGAACTTGTCTACAACATAAAAATATTACAGTACGACTTATCTTAACTTAATAAGGTTATCTTTTTCAATGAAGCGGTAATATTTTGGTAAAGTACATTTATTTAGTGTTTTGATAAAAATATGTCCTCTGTAAGACGGTTTTCTTTAAATAACGATCATCATATTTTGGGTATTTTCTGGCTCCTTTGCTAACCGTTAAATGGAAGTTGGAAGTTTTTCTAATATACCTATATAGGCTATAATACATAATAATTATTTAATATAATATATGTACTGTTATTTTAAATTACCTATGTATAATTGCACAGTATTAATACTATATGTCTACAACAACTTATTATACATATATACATATATTGTAGGTACCTATTAAATACTAATTGAAACATATCTAATATCTTTATGTACCTTTATCATATGAATAGGACGAATAGGTAGGTATATGACTACAATATACATATGGTGCAAACAAATGATAATACGGATATGATTAAACATTTTCAATAGATATTAATTTATATCAACATTTGTGATTTGACAATAAATATTTGAAAAATCATATTTTATTAAATTATTTATTTCGACTTCCAAGTGAGTATTAACTCAAAATATATAATTCGTTTAATTATTAAAAAATTGATAAAAAATTAAACATTATAAAGCCTAAATCTATAGTGGTTTATCGTAGTCCATTATTACTTACCTATTAATAAATATG
>WHPZ01581888.1:14935-25735 GCA_016617965.1 Macrosiphum rosae
ATTCAAACAAAAGTCCAAATACCATACAGCTTAAACCGCAAGATATGCTAAAGCTTTTTAATGTTTTTACAGGCTGCCATGACTTTACAACTTATAATAATATAATATATTAATATATTAAATATAATATATTATGGACATAATATGGTAGGTAGGTACCAAAAGGTACCATGTCAAGTAAGTCATGTATCGTAAAATTGAGATTTCCAAAATCAAGTCTCATAAAAATCAGATGTTAAAAAAGTATATATTATAAAACTATAAGAGTCATGTGTTACAAAATTACAAGCCCTTAACCCCCTCCCCCCGGTTGGGCCACTGTTAAAACTCTTGTATGATAAACCGTTCACCTATCACCAAATAAATCAATCAAAAAGTATTTTCTATAGGTTCGCCAATAACTAAGAAGTATTATCGAAATGAAATAAGGTAACATATTATTATACTCTGTAAATGGGTAATTGATACAATAATGATACATATATTATGTATATACCATATTATTATGGTAATACCACATTTAAAAAATGTATAACACATGCGGAAACAATTTTTCTAACAAATATTTTTGTATAAATACAAGACTTTTATGAGACTTAATATTATGCGACTCAATTTTACGACAAATGACTTTCAAACATATGACCCAGTTTCATTAATATAATAATGTATATATTATTTATAGTACCTATATAATCTATAGTATAGATATTATAAGTAATTATACATTTTAAAAAATATTTAAAGTACAAAACACGGTTAAACACCTTTTGGCAGTAGGTATTCATATAAAAAAGAAAATAATATGTAAATATGGGAAATCTCTTAAAGTACAATAAAACAGTTTTAATAGGCAATATGATTAAAATTATTTTTCTGGAACCCCAGTCACCACCTGAAGTTGTTTAAAATATGGGAGGCTCAGAGAATATGTCCTCCTAAAAATCACTAAACTAAAAGTTTCCCCGGAAATGCAGTCTATAGATTCCGATCGATAGAGGCGATATAGGAAATGTAATTTCAAAGCATTTCTACCCAAAGCACAATATTTACACACTACACACAAAACTAATAAGTTATAAGTTATAGCATATATTTAAGTATTCTTAAAATTATATAATCAATGTTGTAGTATATGAAATTGTATTATTATAAATAATTAGAAGAAAAAATCTTATTTAAATTTACGAAAAATTAAGATCCAATATTATGCGTATGTATACACCACTTGATGTATGTATTTTTATTTTCTATTACATGGAAACTAATAGGTATAAATAGAAATAAAATAGTAATAAATTACACAAAAAAAAATGTTTTTAGGATATTGATTGTAAAGTATGATTGTAAACTGTAAGTCTATGGCAATTTAAAAATGTTTAGTACAGGCAAGAGAGAGGTTAAACAATTGAAAAAAAAATACATCATAAAACAATCGACGTTTTATTGATAAACTACAATATCAAAATTCTTTTGTTTAACAAATGCTTATTCGTTGTTTACAGTTTGTTACCAGGAGTAGTGAAAATATAGTAAAACGTGTATTGACTATTGTCCTGAGATTTATTAAACACATTATTAGACGCATATAAATTATCATAGATTTAATTTGTATGCTTTATGTACAATATAAATTCACTCAAAACACATTGACCCATGTTTGATATATATATATATAAAATAAAACTTTATGCATATAGTTTATCATTTATGAGAGTTATATATAATAAACTATTATAAAAGTTAAAAAGAAAACATTTATATTTTACTCTTTAGTCATTGTACCATCTAAAATTATTTACATATAAAATACGTATATTTGAACTGCATTGTCATGTTCCAGATATGAATTGTACAGTATTACGTAATTTATATAAAAGTATAAACCTTTGTTGATTATAAATTTTATTTTAAATAGGCATAGGCACCTGCTATATTTTTTGTAAAGTATAATTTATATTTTATTTGATTTGGAATGTTTATGAACGTTGATGAGAATTTTGTATGTATCTTAGTTAAGATTCAAACAATAAAAAATAAATTTATATAGTTTGGGTGAAGTTTTGTTTGTAGAATGAAGAGCTACCTATCTATTTTCTTGGATGTAAGAATTAACTCGAGATTATGGATACCAAAAAATTTTTTTTTTATAGAATTTATTACTTAATACTAAGTATAATTTGTGCACCTAAGTAAGTACTATGTTGGTACTTTGTAATATTAATTTTTTGGTAAAAAGTATGAATATGAACTACCTTATTATAAAATGTAAGCTATGTATACCTACATATGGTGCACAACTAATATTAAGAAGTTGAATACAGTAGGTACACTATAATACATGCAGTACCATGGTAATGGGTAATACTATATGCTGTACCTACCCGGCTACCTACATGACTTAAGTTAAGTTAATAAAAATGCACCCACTTATAAAAAGTACTTTTATCCTAATTTAATTAACAAAACAAATCATTTTGTTTATTTTTAGTTTAGATGTAAATAAAATATTAAGCAAATTTATTATTGCCTAGTTTTCTAATTTTCATCGTTATCAACGTATTATATTTTATATTTTATATATAACAAATTTCTTTTTTTTTTTTTAATATAAATAAAATAATTATCTTTGTATCATTTAAAATAACTTAAAACATAAAACATATTACTAAATAAAAATTATTTATAAGAGAAAAAAGGTTGGCAAATGGGTGTCGCTTTGCTGTACAGTAGGTTACAAGTGGGTCATTGTAATGGATGGTGTTAAATTTGAATTCAATGATATAATATCATTGTTATAAGAAACACGATTCTGCGAGAAGACGGTCAGACAGCGTATGATATTACTATTTACTAAGTATATTTGATGATATTGTTATTAAAGTAATTTATATATAAAGTGGAAACTTGTTTTAAATTTTCAATATTTAGCTATAAAAGTTGAACATTTTATAAATTTTTGACTACAAAATAATTATTACATTTTAAATTCGATAAATTTTGTGAAAAATCGAAGTTTAAATGCTCATAAAAAAAAATGTGCTATGTATTTTTAATATTTTTCAACTGCTGTTGTAACAATATATCAGGGGCCTTGTATTAAATGTTCACTCATTTTTACCCAACAAATAAAATTTTTTTAACAATTATAGAAAAAAAAACTAAAAATATTGAAATTTGAAACTCTCTGTTAAGAGCTCAAAACAAGTCAAAATATTTTGAAAATTTTATGGTGTATAGAAAATAAGAATTTAAACATTCAGTCAAATTGTCATATATCTACAGTTATTTGTTTTTGTATTTCAACAGAATTTTAAAATCGCTACATGATAAATTGATTGAATATCCAATGTTGTAAAAATATGAACTTTAAACTCTCATAAAAATGTAATTTGACTTTCAGGTAGAGATTTTTTTGTTTATAAAGGTAGACAAACTTATAAGAAATCTTGTATTACATTTTCAAAACTTCGATTTAAAAAGAAAAACTTTTATGAATTTCCAAACCAAAATAACTACTTTATAGACTGATATAGTGTTTAGGTAAATTAGCGTATGATATTTGCGAGAAACAATCAACTGAAGTTTGAAATAACTTAACGTCATAATTTAGGTATTTATATTCTAAAAAATATTATATAATTTTATACGGCTCAATTAAATTTAGATTATAAAATGTGCAATTAATTGTTAAATTATGTGTACACAAGATATTATTATGGACTTTACTTGTTTGTATAGCTTATGAATTAATATTACATTTACGTTAATGCATTGTTAGAATATTTAAGTTTAAATAATAAATAGTATAATAAATTATACTATACTACCTATATATTATTTCCAAGTGCAAATTACCCGTGTAGGTACGTAAATACGTCATAGTGAAAAATCCAAGAAATGGATTAACTATAAAATATTACTTAATAATTCATGAGTGTTTATTATTTATCAGTTACCATCATGATTATATTATTATTTATGACGTGTGATGGTTTAAAAAATAATTTCGATTGACTGTCAATATAAAATATATAATTTGAGTATTACAACAAGAACATACGGTTTATGTGGACACCAGGCCATTGTGGAATAGATGGCAATGAGAAAGCTGACAAAGTAGTTCGTGAAATAGTTAATAACCCTCTGACCGAAATACTCACTTACTCCTCACTTATTAACATCCAGGAATGTCATTTATTTATTAATGTCAATTACCTATTGTACCAATTTATGGTAATTTACCATAGTTTATCTAATAATAAACTTAGAGAAATAAAAAATACTACCGTATACTGGCCTAAACCCCATACCTACATGAAATCGCAAAGATAAAGTAGTTATCAACAGACTACGTATAGGTCACTCAAAGATGTACCATGGACATCTTATGGGTAGAGAAGAACCTGTAATGTACCAAACCTGCGGAGAATCTCTCTCAGTCAAGCACATCCTTGTCTCCTGTCAAAACCATATAGATACCAGAAAAAGCTTAGAAATGCCTGACAACCTCTTCGATGCTCTTAGCCCAATCCAAGACAACACAAACAAAATCATCACATTTCTAAAACTTATTGATATGTACAACTTAATTTAAGGAAACTATTATTTTATTATTTTTTTTTTGTTTCAAGCTATTAACCTGTTGATGCTGTATCATGAATAAAAAAAAATTGTCTATGATGACTAACAGTATAATAATAATATACCTAATTACATTTTATAGGTAATAAATTGCATGATAATAAAAAGCCTTGCACAGGCAAGAATGTGCTAAATTTTAATTCATTAGGTAGGTAGGTACTATATTATTTATTAACTATATATAGGTAGTTATGACATTTTAATTTAGTTGTTTTCTCTGGTAAAAACTAACTACGTCATACAATAATATATTAAATGGTAGTATACCTACCTATAACGTAATTTTGCTAATATTACTAAGAACTTTAGCGACTGTTTTTGAGTAGGTTTTTACTTTACAGATCAATTTGAATTATTGCTATACTATAAACAGATTGTATTTATTATTTTGTTTACTGAACCTTATATAGTTTATTGTTTGTCTTTCTTTGAAAAGATATACATTACGTGATGGTTACCTAATAGCTAAAACCTAATACTCCTCTTAAAATGAACGATTTTTAACACTACCTATTTAAATTTGTTTTGTCTGATATTAAGCATACCTATGGTTTAATTTGGTTTTGAGTTGGAGGTATTTTTTTGTTTTTGTTAATAGTAATAAATTTACCGTATGTATAAATTATAAATTACGTTTTCATTATTTTCATCATATACTTATTTATGAACTGTAGAATGTATAATATAGTAGGTATCTATACTTACTTTTTTTTCCGTATTATCGAGGACCGGGGAGAGAACCGTGATTTGCATTACAGCTCCCTAGGTATCTATACTTAACATGTTACTGACATGTGGACAATTTGGGCCTTATAATATACAATTTATATTCAGAATATTTTTGTTTTAGGCGATAAATAAGATAAACTAAACAAATCATTAGTTTAAATTAACTATTTACCGGACAATGTTACCCAGTTTTTTCCGGCAGTGTTGTATTATGCATTGTTATTAAACATTCACAAGTACCTAGTTTGGATTCAAAAACGTAGATATATGTTTGTTAATTTTTGCTCAGTATTTTCTATCATTTTTGGTACAAAAGAGAATTTGAAAAGGTTCACAAACAACTATTTTTTTCAAATTGAATCAAAACAATAAATTTGAAAATTTAAAAATGTTAGTATTAGATTATTTTATATATTTTATATTTATTTGTTGTCATCGGCAACAGTGAACAGTGTGTCAGAAATAAACGACGACATACACAAGGTAATTGACTGCATTGGTGTAGCAATTGGTTTTGTCCGGATCAAAATGATATTCAAGTCATCCCTAACATAATTAAGAGATGCAAAATGAACATTTTAAACCGGCCAGGGTTACTACAAACGTTATTTAAAAAAATCCTGTAAAATAATACTTTTGAATGTAGAGGTAGGTAATGAATTTCTAAATGTAATGACAGTTCCACTGTGGGAATAAATAAAAGTAATATCCCGTTAATAAACATTAATAAAATTATTAAATATATAATAGCAATAATGATTTAAAAACCTTTATTCTTTAAAAATTGTCCAGATTAGTTTTAATTGTATTGGTGATGTGTTCGTGTTCAATATGCCATGGCCGTTGTAAAATTGCCTACATCGACTATTCAAATTAGAAATTATACGTTGATCAGGCATTGGCGCATTCAGCATTGTACTGTAATTTTCAAATCTTCCACTTTGGTGTCTATGTATAACTGGTATAAGATTACTGATTAGGTATAACGTAACTGCCTTAGCATTTGTTTTAAATTTAAAATAAATTACTCAATGATGTATGTATAGGTACTGATGATTTTTAGATTTTGACCGGAGGTATGAATGTATAGGTACTGAATTTACAATGATGTGTGGTTCTTATTTTTTGTGTCGGTGTACCTACATGAAAAGTAGTAAAAACAATGATTCGATTTTAAACTATTACTTTGGTTTCTGATAGCAAATTGAATCTAGTTGGTACTTTTAAAAGGTAAAAATGGAAACGTTTATACTCAAAACCAGTTTTGGGAAATTGATTTTGATTTTTTGGTGTAACACAAAACGAATAACCTTAGATAGATATTTGAAATTTTCACTAAATGTTTATATTAGAATATCTGTATTTTCAAAATATTTTTAAAATGTTTAAGCTATTTATAGACATTTAGGTAAGTACCTAATGTTATATTTTTTTTTCAGTTTTTTCTATAAATGTCGATAAAAATGTTTGTGTTTGTTCGAAAAGCGTGAAATTTTAATAGAAGGTTCTTTTTCACTATAGCCATTTAAGCATATCAAAGATACATAGGTATTTATTTTTTTTTAACAATTTTGGTTAATTTGTTGAAATTCAAAAATATTTTTTATGGGTATTTGAAACTTTTACCATTGATTATATTTTATAAACACAGTGACATTTTCAAAACATTTAGTTTAATTTCTGCAATTTATGGTATTGCCTATTTTTAGTTTATATCGTTTTACTTTAAATAGTAAAATAAATTAATATAATAATTAATAAAAAATGTATGTGATAATAGGCTGACTGACCACCTCCACTCAGAATCGTTTTTAAATGTAATGGTTTATCATTGAATTAAAATTTAACACACCCACTACTGCAGTGACTTGTTCAATTACGAGATACACTCGACTTCTACTGTACTGCAGATTAGTTAGAGATACCTGTCCTATCTGATTGTTTCATTTTTTTTAGATTCTGAGCGGAGTGAGGAAACTAGTGGTTTTACAATGATGTTTTATTTTTATTTTTTTATTCTGTGAACAAAATTTCTACTAGATGGAGTGCTTCGATTTCAACATAAGGTATCTTATCTTTTAATAAATTGAATCAAGATGTTACTTTAGCGAGGTCATTTTTCGTTTTTTTCTCAATAATTTTTCAACGCTAAGGGAAAAACCACCAAATTTATTTTTCCAAAGCTATTTTTTTTAACACTTTGTTTATCACTATAGCAACGAATAAAGTTTAATAATTATCTAATTCCCTCTAGGTATATTATATGCAATTAATGGTTACTCATTATGCCTATTTATGATTCATATATTTTCTTTCGTCCGCTCAGAATCGTTTTTTATCGAATGCAATCATTGCATTCAAATCGAATATTGTAATAATACACTATCCTGTTCGAGGACCTAAGGGACGACGATGGACATACTTTCACCACCGCTGACTTTCTCCACTCCGCTGCACTTACCCGAATTTTTGAGCACTAATTAAATTATTCAATTAAAATATAAACGATATTTTTAAAAATTAAAATTAAGATTGATGACGTAATAACGAAAGATCTTT
Organism: Macrosiphum rosae; assembly: GCA_016617965.1. NCBI lineage: Eukaryota > Metazoa > Arthropoda > Insecta > Hemiptera > Aphididae > Macrosiphum > Macrosiphum rosae. Next base: position 22,868 of record WHPZ01581888.1, read on the forward strand.
ATTATGTAATCCATTTAGTTAAGTTAAAACTTAAATCGTTTAATTGTATCAATATGACTACGACTCTTATAGAATGGAGTGTTTAGGTACAATGATAAGTTTTTTATTATAGGTAAGTAGTTACTAGTTAAAACTTATTTTAATTTTTCAATCAAGCATTTAAAATGTTATGTAAAGAGAGATTTTTTTTAAATACTCTGTATTGGGGTAGTCAAGCTTTAGTCGTAAGAAACATAAAATTTAATTGGATTGGTACCCAGTATATATGTTTTACATACATTCTATAAATACACATAATAATAATATATTACCATTTATCATTCCTATATAGACCTTGAAATTAAACTGTAAGTAATTTAATACTTAGTTTTATTCTGTAAACACTAAATGTACATTAATTTTTTAGTAACCTATATAGTTACTTTCATGAAATATATAATAATCAGATAGTAAAAGATTTTTAGTTGCGTAATTTATAATTTTGTTTTGAAACTATTATTCACATAAAATAAATTATGTGAAAACATAATTATGAAGTTGTAAATAATAAGCAGTTGTATGAAGATTGGGTATATTTACTGTTAAAAGATAAACATTACAAATCGTACTTGGTATGTTCATTTTAAACACTCTGTACATTAGAAAAAAAAAAACGGTTAAACAAAAACCAACCGCATTTTGTGTCCTTATACAAACCCGTGATAAGCATTTCATTGTCCGTGCCCAGGTTATTTCAAAGGAATCTCAAACCCTTTTATCGCGCCAACAGCTGTCACTACCGAATATTTTGTCGGCCAAGTGGGGGACGTCGTATATGAGATCCCAACTTGTATATTATCACATATCCGTCCATTGTGCATGTTTATACCTTGACGACCTTAGGTTCGTGGTTATCCACACATTTTAAACTGGTTAAAGAACATTAAAAAATTAAGACAATATCTATATAATTATTTTTTTTATCAAATTCGAGTGTAATGTGCCACTATATTTACGTTGTATGTACCTATATGTTTCAGCTGTGAGTCTATGGAGTCGAAGGATGATTCAAACGTGCTATGTGAGCCAAAGGGGCTGTTCATTAAAGACAGGAAACAAGATCAAGTCGAGCTGAGATTTAAAAATCTATTCTATACCGTCTCACTTGGATTTGGAAAAGGTGAGACTAATTTATATATTGATACATGTTTTACATAACAATTTAATTTAGTATAACTTACTGATTTTTTCATTTTTATACACACAAATAATTTATATTTAGCAAAGTTTAATGAATTAAATAGTAGAATCATCACAGGTTGCACAGTTTATGAACGTTTATATAAATATTATAAACGCATAAATAATATATATTATAAACTACCTACATTTTAATATTAATTTTTATTTACTCAAATAAATCATAACATAATTTGTTAACTATACAAATTATGTTATAATAATTAATTATACCAACATAATATAGTTGGCAATATCAAATCAAGAGGAAATTTAATATATTACTTTGATTTTTGACTGTTTTCGTGTTCATACATAATAAATTTAAATATTAAATACTTGTACTATATACTAAAGTATTATATAATTTTATTCAAATTTTGTTCATCAACAACTCATTTTGAAAGCACCGTTTAGTTTAAACGGTTTGAAAATAATAATATTAATAATTTCTTTTGCTGTAAATATTTTTAGAGCAAATCATTTTTATATTTATTGTCTTATATCTATAGGGACTAAAGATGTTCTTAAGAATATTAATGGTATTTTTGCTCCAAATCAATTGGTTGCCATTATGGGACCATCGGGAGCGGGTAAATCTTCACTTTTAGACGTTCTATCCGGATATAAGTATGCAATTTAACGTCCAATCAAAAGAAAATCACGTTTAAATTCATGTTTTTGTTTTAAGTTTAAAGGGTGTCCGAGGGAATGTTACTGTAAATGGCGAAGAACGGCGTTTGGATAGTTTCCGAAGATTGTCTTGCTATATCCAACAAGATGATCGCTTGCAACCGTTGTTAACAGTGAATGAAAACATGCACATTGCCGCGAATCTTAAGCTCTCTATGGACAAGACTCAAAAATATAAAGACGCTGTGGTAAGATATTTTTAAGATTTAAAACACAAACATTTACAAAATTATGAGTAGAGTTTTATTGTATATAGGTGAACGAAATATTATCTACATTGGGTCTTGACAAATGTAAGGCCACTAGAACCGCGAGATTATCTGGTGGTCAAAAGAAAAGACTTTCAATAGCCCTAGAACTAATAAACAATCCAATGGTCATGTTCCTAGACGAACCAACAACGTAAGAATAACAATTTTCAATATTGCTATCACGACTGATTATTATTACTTTTTGTTAAACAGAGGCTTAGACAGTTCTTCATGTTCTCAATGTATATCACTTCTAAAATTATTAGCTCACCAGGGAAGAACTATAATATGTACAATTCATCAACCTAGTGCATCACTATTCCAGATGTTTGACCAAGTATATATTCTATCGCAAGGCACATGTTTGTACCAAGGATCTACTGAAAATGTGATACCTTATCTCTCAAAACTTGAACTCCCCTGTCCCCTCTATCACAATCCAGCGGATTTTGGTAAAATAATTGTATACAATAATATAAAACTTTCCTCATATTTATCTAAATAAACTGTATGATATAGTGATCGAATTGGCTTGCGGCGATCATGGAAACGACAAGATTGTGAAAATGGCAAAAGAAATCGATAATGGAAAATGTTTAACATGGACAGGAAATTCTGATTTGCTAGCCATCAATGACGCACCTTCGGGTATATTGAACACTATTTTCTTGTTATTACAAAATAATCGAGCCTAATCTATATACTG
>WHPZ01581889.1:0-18652 GCA_016617965.1 Macrosiphum rosae
TTAAGTTCGAAATTTGAAGATATTAGATTGAACATCTAAAAATATAAAGTAAAATACCCAACAAATAATTATGTTGTAGTTAAAAATGCATATTCAATCTGAACATATGGTCTACAATAATGAGGAAATGTCATAATTTCCAATCTAAATAAAATACAATAATTTGAAAACATTGCATTACAAATATAAAAAATTCTGGCCCTACTTATCTAATCCACACTGATTAGCATCTAAAAACTACTCAGCTGGAAAAATCGAAACATTTCTGTAAAAGGTTCCATGTTCGCCCTTTAATACCTTATTTATCAATCAACGTAATTCCTGGTAATCCTCTAAATCGTCTGAAGCGAAAATGATGAAGAGACTTGTTAACTAATAAATAATCACAACAATAATAATAATAAAACAAACAGGATAAGTGTCATAAATGAATGGCACATTCCATCCAGTTATTCAAGTAAAATTTAAATTACAATTACATACTCTTATAGTACAGGCAAATGCAGTAGCCTTTGTATAACAAATTAAGAAAATTATTTTTTCTTAAATTGTAATAAAAATATTAAAAATAACTAAAGAATTAAGATTAAAAAAATAGTACAAATTTACTCATAAGTTACTTATTCATCGTTTAGTTTGAGTTTTAAAAAAATTTACTTGAAGTAAATAAATAATATACAAATTATGAAAGTTTGAAAATCAAATTTTGATGTAGGTCATTCGATATTTATACGAAAATAACGATTTTTTACTTATTTATTTAAATGAAATTTAAAAATATTCACCGTATAATCTTGAAATATTCCACTGTTCTTTCAAATCATTTTATTTCTATATACTTACCACACATTTTTTTTAAATATTTTAAATAGTATTAAGATATTTTCAAAAAATATTGAAATAATTATATATATATACATTTTGTTCTTCAATAATTGTTTTTATACCAATTTAAAAATATTAAGAATGAGTATTCCATGTTTTTTAAGCAATTGAAACTCAGATTTTGACAAAATTTGTCAAAAACATTAAAATTAACAAGGTTCCTAATATATTATGTTTTTAAATAAATATATTAAAAAACATTTTATAGGAGTTTCAAGTTCTAATTCGACGAAATCAAATCTTTAAAGAAATTTAATGTTTTTTCCTTAAACGATTTTAATTATTTTGATATAACTCCAAAAATATAAATCGTAGACTCTTAAAACTTTTTGCTATTAGGCATATTATATTATATTATAATATAATATATTTATTAGTTATTTTCTGTACACTGTGTCATTTTCAAAATATTTATACTAATTTTAAGCTATAGGTATTTATTTCACGAACTTATTCAAGCCGTTCTTCGGTACTTTGGTATTGACCAACAACTTAATAAAAATTATAAATTATATAATATTTAATAATTTAATGTAAGCAGAATTAAATGTCTTGAATTGGCAAAAATTGGTTCAACCGTTTACTTAATACTAACTGCTGAATCATTTTTACTGATCTAAAAGGCGTTATCTATTGAAAAAAATCACATAGGTAGTTGTAAACCCATAATATATACATTCCTTGCCTTGGTCAGAATCAAACAAAAATGTAAAGGTTCAGTTATAAAATTTAATATTATACAAATATAAAAATATTATGTGTATGTGTAGCTTAAATCTTACCTATAGTTGGTACTTCAGGGGATCAAAAGTAAAAAATAGAGAAATAATAAAAAATAGGAGGGAATAAAGGAACACCACCAGTTTTTTAATAAGTCGATTTTAAATTAATTTTTTGCATTGTTATCCAAATATAAATTATCGTAAGACTTGAAATATTCACAAAATGTGTTCAAATTAGTATTAAATGTCTATTATTATATTATTTTAATAATAGTTTCGCCAATTTTGAGCTATTTATGGACGTTTGCATTTGTGAACTTTAAATTTTTTTTTTAATTATGCTAAATAGAAACGTAATATATGTAGGTAGTATGACGTTTCTAAGTCAAAAAGCTTTAAAATATAATATATTTTATAATAGTAGGTTGTTCTTAAGTTGTTCCAACAGAAGTTTAAAAATATAAAATATAAATTTTTCCAATCTTTTCTATTTTCTTATTAGAGTTAGAAGGTCCAATTTTGACGTAGTTTGATATTAAAACTTAATATAACCATTTTTCCTCAATCGATATTGGTTATTTTGTTGTAATTCAAAAAGTTGCTACCACCGGTGGGCATAATATTATTAGTATTATACTTAACCGTCGACGGTTCTCGGACACCTATCATTTTTTTGATTTTCAATATGCTATCGTATTTTACCAAGTTCTTGGGCCGCATTTTTCTTCTTGCTGTCCATATTACGAGTATAAGTATATAACAAACCTAAAGAAATTGCAATTTTTTTCTCACTCAATTTATTTTTATAATATAATAATATAGTACAAAAGAATAATAATAGTAAATAGTAATAGTATAATAAAACGGTCGCTCGACCGGGTAAAGGACGGACCGATCAAACACTGAAACACGTGCCGCATTATTATAATAATGGTCGGCAGTTTCGATTGTTTGACTCGTATACTACACGACGACGACTTCGATTTTCGAACGACCATCGACGAAAAACAAAAAACGTTGCTTCCGTTTTTTTTTAACATCAAGTAGATTCTGTACCTACGTATATATATATAGGTACTTAATTCGAGTAAAAACGACGCTAAAATGTATCCGTTATTATTATAAATTACGTTTTTCGCATTTATGTATAGGTACAATAATGTGTGTATATTATTGTGATATATCGTTTATATTGTGATGTTCTAATGTACGTCATGACAATAATTGGCGATTATAATAATAATTATGATAGCCATACAGTAGTTCTCGTATTATAGGACTATCTATACTGCAGTGGACCACCGGTGGATGATAAAATAATAATTTATCGTTCTTGGTGTGCACTCGGCAGATGCTGCGAGACGGTCGCTGGACGTGCAAATAATAAAAGCCACGGCGCGTACATAATTTATCGCCGACACATACCTCGCTGGTGTGAATTGAAATTATTCAGCCGTGATACTTCGCGACAAATTCTCCGTCGGCTTCCGTTGCCAAAATATCGTACGGTTTGGTGAGGGACCAGGCAGTAGTCTATATAAAGTACCGTGACACATTAACCATGACTTTCTCTATGTTATTACGTTTATTAATTATACATATTTTCGTCTATTTATACATTTCTGTTCCTCATTCATCGCACGGCGTATATATTTTGCATTTAAGTGATTCGCAATCGCGGTGTGTGTGTGTGTGTGTGTGTGTGTGTACATTGACATGTAGGAACGCTGACAAAACTTAATCCTAACGGCAGTCGCGACTTTTTCAATCAAATATCGTGGAAGTTCAGCGATTGTCACAACAATAATGGGTTTTATGGCAACAGAAAACGACCATTGGGGGCGTATGTGTGAATAGCTTGTGGGTATTCTACCTGATCGAAAACATATTGCTCGTATAAGACGGGTGTTCGGTTTTAACACGTAACATATTTAATGTCACAGCAAACAACAATTGCAGCGGTATTTAATTAATTTTTTATCGTCCTTTTTCCGGGTTTTTATTTTACTGTATAAAATATAGAATATATAGGTACCTATACTGCAGCAGCTACCGGCTGATTGATATCGCAGGAGGCAATAACAATTCAATTCAATTGGATTTTTTTTTTTTTATATTAAAACGATACGTCCTTTATTCGCGACGACTTTTGATCGACCATTACGTCATTTTTCACGAGAAAAAAAAAATTCAACGTGATGAATACGTCCGCGCGTGTATAATAATAATATTATTATACATTATTGGTAGGTACACTTGCCTACTGCCAACATATACATAATATTTATTATGATATTGTTGACACTTGCCGCACCGTGTAAGGTATAATATTACTTTTTCGAATATTAATTTGATGAACGCGCATGTATATATACGCGTGTTTGATTTACGATAGGAACCACTTCGTGACAGCGTGTCGGTAGCCGATTAAAGTTTCCCACGAGTCACTGCGGCAGTACCAGCAGTGGGTAGGTATGTGTTTTGGCACTTATTAATGTAACATATTATATGCGTCTCTTGAGGGAATTTACGTAAATTACACCGACGCGGTTATGTGGGTTATTTTCTTCGGTATAGGTATGACTCTGGCACGTTATAATAATAATAATAATATATAATACTCGCATAGGTATATATACAGCGCGTTCGTATATAATATAACTGTATATATAACACGCACACACGCACCCTGTGTACTATGTATATATCACTTTAGATTATTCGGATATCCGAATGAACAACAGACCTCACATGTGAGCAAGTAATAATTTAGTGTGCGTATTATACAACCGTCGTGAGTAGACGCAATACGAATACAATATTATATTATGTACTCAGTGGTATAACTTTGGCACTAGGACTTTTTCACTTCTCTGTAGATACGAAAGAAACAATCCACCATAATGTATTATTTTGTAGTGTGAATATTATAATAATAATAGGTAGTAGGAAGAAGAAGAATATCATTACTTGTATTTTATGAGATTGCATTCATACCTATACCTACGATTCAAACTCAAAACAAAACAACTATACGTGCATTAGAAAATAATTATTGTAAATTGTAATAATATTGTTACTAGTATAATAAATTAACAAACAATAATAATATAGTAATTACTATTTAAAATCATATTTTTACTCTGGTATAATATAAGAATTAAGAACACAATAGGTAGGTATTCTAAATGTAATTCATATTTGATTAAAAATAAAAAGTCTTATACATCTGGTATAGTAACCGATTCAGCTATCAACTGAATAATTTATTCTAACTAGAAACGCTTCCATTGTATTATATTTTTATAGTACCTCGAAAAAAAAAAAAAAAAAAAAACTATAACACTAAAACTCACAAAATTTAAATTTTTATGTGAAAATAAGAGATATTATACCTATATTATATATTATATTATGCTTTTAAACAATTCAAATAAGGTTATTGGATATGTAATATGCATACATTCTGAGTATAATATTACAAATAAATAATTGATATTTTGTTTTTTTGTTATATAACTGAATTGGAAATATTAATCGAATTTCGTCTGTTGATTTTACAGTGATAATAAAAAGAACTGTATTACGTGGGCGTTATATTAAGACTGAATTTCAAATTATCTTGACTAGGTAATAATAAAAGGATATTAAAAATTCATTCAAGTTTCACAGCATTGCGTGTAAGCCATATCGTATATACATGTTGAGTATTTTAACATTCGAGTATAAAATTGTGAACTGTGTAGGATATTTTCAAAGTAATTATAATACATTATTAGTGGAACCATCTATACCTATATAATTGTAATAAATATATAAGCTAACATATTACGTATGTATTGAAACCAGCTGCTACAAATTTGAGTGTATTTCAATTGCATTGATGTGGTATACTGAAAAACCGTATCGACTGAAATCTTAATGACAATAACAAATTAGTTATGATATAAATACAATAATAATGCTATTATAATAATTCCTTAAATATTTATAATATAACTATAGTTGACACGGCAATGCTTTGCTATTGCTATAGGTTTTTATAGGTATTAGGTTAGGTTAGGTTTTATTATAGGTTTTTGTGATTGTTCAACTCCTTTTGGGTGCAACACGCTGTGATAGCAATGTCTTTTTAAGTGTAAATGGCATTAAATTTTAATTTATAGCCACCCCGACCGGTGTTGCCCTGGAGATTCGCTTGTGATTATGCGAGCAGTATATTTTATCAGGTAGGTAAGATCGCATTAGATTGCGGACCCCGCGTGGTGCATAGGTACGTGAGTGTATAATTTACTTCTAATGTATGAAAAAATGCAAAAAATGTTTCCACCGAAACCATTATTCGAACTCGATTAATTCTGTACTAAAATGCACAGGCTTATCCACATTAATATTAATAACAATTACGATTAAAATCAAAAGCAACCGCTCATATACAAAAATGCCCATCTTCAAAATCCCTGCTCGAGAACCTCCCAGAGTTGGCCTCTTTTTTACATTTCTTGCGACCAAATGAAGGCCATCTTTTTCCCTAAGGTCTAGTCTATCTCTGTACCAACGAATGTATAAAGTACGTAGAAACAACTTTTGTGTTTCGTATGTACATAGAATCTATACTATAGATAAACCCTTGGATTTCGGAAAAAACGAATTAAACTTACCGTATAACTAATAGTAAAATAAATAACTGAAATATAATAAAATGTAATAAGTAATAATAAAGGCTCACTGAGCATCATTGTTCGGAATCGTTTTTCGTATGCAATTATTGATAAGTAATTTAATTTAATTAATTTAACACAGACATTACAGTGACTTACTCAATGGTGAGGTACCCTCGACGACTACTATACTGCAGCATAAAGGTTACTTCTCCTCTGTTTTTTTTTTAATTTGACAAGAATATAAGTTATTGAATTTGCATGAAGTTAGTTAATAATATCGATCAGTTATTTCTGTTATACGCTGTTAAGGCAAGCAAATTGATTGAGTTTTAATTTTCTCGTATCTGAAATATTATTATCGTCTTCTTATAATTTTATTAATCGCACATCATATCTGATAAATTTTAATTCTATATTGACTAATGATTAGTTTCGATTTATTTATTTTTTAGTTCTGTGATATTATTATTCATATTTTTTTTTTTGTTCTTAGTTGTGTTATTATTTATTTGTACTACTGTTGGATACAACTGATGTGTTTTTGATTCATTAATCATTAAATCTATTCAACAATAATTTGATGTATGATATTGTACATAATACATTCTATCAGATATGTACCTCTTTAGTTGATGACCTGTCAACATCAAATAAAAATAAATGAGAATTTATAATATTATTCACTTAAATATACGATATACGTATACCATCATTTACTCTTTAGTTCATCCATCGCATATTTATTCAGTAGGATCATTTTAATCAAAAATATAGATTAGGTTGTAAACTCAGAACATTAATTGCTCTATATTCAAATATATATACCTATAACTATAGAATTTAGGATATATAGGTAGTCAATATTTTAGTAATTGACCTAATAATTTCTTTGTTTAAAACTATCGGCAGTCCACAGTAAGCAGTCTTATGGGTACGTGATAAAATTCCTTGTAATTTCGAAAAATGTTTGCTTTCCGAACCCTTACGAACCCACGTTCTTAAACCAAAGTACATTCATCTATATATATATTTATCTATAAATATCTAAAACGCATAATCAACAATAATGTATTCTTGTACATATCCATACCATCTGCTGCACAGTCCTGTATTTCGTATAAGGCCGTATCTTAATACAACATTCAAATATTCAAAGATTATATTATAATATATGTGTGTGCTTTTTTAATAAAACAATCACTTTTCCACAAACTATTTTCTATGGATGACTTGAGGTGGGTAAAAATAATAGTATTGAAACCCATTATAATCTTACTCAAATTCAATCAATATATACCTATACTGTAAAAAATATTTCAAGATAATTATTTCCTATAATAATATCGCAAAATTGACTAGGTATTTCAGATTTGAGGCAAAACTATTGGCTTATTTATCTTTTTGTTGAGTACTTTTTGCAATAACATAAAAGCTAAAAGAAACGGTAGACGCCATGATTTCATTTTAAGATTTGTCAAATTTCTCGGTAGTTTTCGAGTAAACCGCATGAAAAACGAAAAACATTACGTAAACCAAATGTATCCGTTTCGAAATAATATATCTGAACTCAGTTTCCCAAGGAATGTTATCCGTGAATACTTTTGAAGTTATAACAACCGTTATGGCGCCCACGTTAAAAATAATAATAATTCACCACTATCCCTCGCCGATATGATGAAAACTTACTGAGTATGATTCAAACTGTAAGATCCATACAGTGCCTTACAGCATAATATTTAAAATGCATTGGCCTGACACTTTTAATTTATCCTACGACAAAAATGTAATAATTTTGTTTGAACAGAATTTTTCTCTGGTGTCAGAAACAACAGTTTCAAACTAACACACACACTATTTAACCAAGAATCACGGAACCACAATTTGCCACGACAATAATCACAAGACTTCGCTCTAGTATTTCGCTCTTGTTCCAATTAGTAGTCTAGTTATAATAATTGTGATCTCAGAACTACAGCTGCCGCCACAAGACATGCCTGATACAAGCCGGCCTGATACCCTTATTAATTTTACTTAAATGCTCACGTGGTAAAATAGAGTCACTGACATATTATTATTATACATTTAGTGTTCAACAGCACGTGGCTTATACCTACGTCACGACGCGTATGCAATAATTATTATAGTCGTATAGTTGTAATAAATTACACAAAGCTCGTCCGATTTTCTTTCTATTTTAATCTCAATCCGAGAAAACGTACATTAACTTAGGCAGGTACAAATGAAATACTGTTAGGACGACACATACGATAAAATATGTAATAATGTCATACGAGACGATCACTGTCCTCCGTGGTTTTAAAGTCGTAAAAACATAAAATTACAAAAGAAATATCTATTATTACAATGGTCTGATCATACGTAAAGACGTCTTGTCTTCGTGGTACCATCGACGGACGTGACCATTTTTGTACGTTTTATTTCATTGGTTTAATAATCGAATTAGGTACGTGTTTTACCGACATTTTTATTGGTAGCAATCGCCAATCTATTATATGATTTACGAGTAAAGTGTACCAACAACTTAAATAAATGTAATCCGGTACGGCCAAGTCTCGTAGGTACAGACCTATATTTGCGGTTTTCTTTGAAACTGAACGGCATAAAAGTCAGTCTGAATTTTCATAATACAAGCCCCCAAAAGCATGCAATTCAAATTTAGGTACTCATATATTAGTAAAGTTTTGAGTTTCGACAGAGTACCTACAACTGACAAATAACATGCTGAAAACTAAAATGTGAGAAATAATTATATTTTAAAAATTCCGGTTTTCAACTGTTTTAACCGGTATTCAAAACCGGTATCCAATACGTGTTTCAAACCCTGATATAAGTAATATGTTTAGTGTTTACGTTCTCCCCGTCGGACGAGAGAACGACGTGTTGTCTGACCCGAAAATAATAATACCTATTTATTTATTATCGATTGTTTCAACGTTGCGTTTCGTGTTTCAGAGGCGGAAGGGCACCACCAACCGCGTGCAACGATCAACGGCCACAACGCGGAGCAAGACCACCCGCACCACCCGCAGCACCGGCAACAACACGACCGGCCGGAATAGCACCCACCGGCGGGAAAACCACCAAGCACGATGTGACCGCCGTTCGGGGGGCGGACGGCCACCATGGACCCGCAGATGTGGTGGTACGACACGGGATTTGTACCAGGTGGTGTGCAGATAGCTGCAGTTGTCGGTAACGGCACGTGCGGCGGAGGCGTCGGCGGCGGTGTCGACGGTGACCGCGGCAGCGGCAACAACAATAGCAGCGGCGGCGTCGGCACAGTAGCGGCCGGTGCAGTCGGTTGCGCAATCGGACCGGACAACAAGACGACGCACACGGTGGCCGGAGACGGGACGGCCGTTATCGGCGGCGGTGGCGGCGGCGACCTCGTCGGCGGCGGCGGGACGGCGGAAGATGTGGCCGCGGCCGTGGGCCCGGTGCTCGTCATCAAGACGGTGGCCATGTGCTCGATAATATTGTGCGCGGTGCTGGGCAACGCTCTGGTGGTGATCAGCGTGGTGCGGCACCGGAAGCTCCGCATACTCACCAACTACTACGTCGTGTCGCTGGCGTTCGCCGACTTCCTGGTGGCGCTGTGCGCCATGTCGTTCAACGCCAGCGTCGAGATCACCGGCAAGTGGATGTTCGGGTACGTCATGTGCGACGTTTGGAACAGCCTGGACGTGTACTTCTCCACCGCGTCCATACTCCACCTGTGCTGCATAAGCGTGGACCGGTACTACGCCATCGTCAGCCCGCTGCAGTACCCGATCACCATGACGCAGCGGACCGTCCTGTACATGCTGCTCAACGTGTGGACGCTACCGGCGCTCATATCGTTCCTTCCGATATTCTTCGGTTGGTACACGACCGCCGAGCACCAGGCGTTCCGCCGCAAGAACCCCATGTCGTGCGTTTTCGTCGTCAACCGGTACTACGCGATCATATCGTCGTCTGTCTCGTTTTGGATACCGGGCGTAGTCATGATCGTCATGTATTACAGGTATACTTACGAGATTATTGTTATTGTTGTTGTAATTGTCACGAATTGAATACTCGGTATCAGCGGTAAAAAATAACTGTGGTTTCGAGAATGACGTCAGAAACAGGATCATTTGGGTATGGTTGAGAGACGGAGAGGAACTTTGGATATTTTTTGACGGGTAAGCTCCGTTGAGATTAAAAGTTCAATATTATAATGTAGTTGTGGGCCAATCACAACGCGTATGGATCGATGTTGTGCGGTAAACAATACATATTAACTACACTGGGTGAGTGTAGCAGCATAGGCACAAATAGCGTTTGAGATTTTGGGGAAGGGTTAAAGCCCTACTATAATAATATTGAATAAGCTTAAAAAAAAATTTGGGAAATTGTTATGCTTACCTGGAGAAGATAAGTCTCTAAAGCCCCCCCCCTAGTTGTGCCTCTGTGCAACAGAGATGACAATCCTATGACGTATGAAGTGACTCTGGGGGATAAAATATGAAATTAAATCATTAGAGGTAATGCAGAAAAGTGGCACCGACTTGTAGACAATATGAGGGAGAATATAGGTTGAGATATTGTTCGTTATGTTATGGGAAGAGGAAACTAGGACATGGTGCAGATAGAGGCTATGGAAATGAACGTAGAAAGAAAGAAAGGGAATAGGATGACCGAAGAATAGCCGGATAGACAGAATAGAGAATGACACGAAAATATAGCAGCCGTGAGTACAAGTGGGGTGGTGGACTTCTCTATGGAGGTGTAGAGCAAGGGTAAGGTATGTAGTTGCAGAGAGCGAAGCTCGAAGAAAAAAAACAACAACCAGAATATGTTCACTGGTTGGACATATTATTATTTTGTATTGTTTTTTTTTTCAATTCAAGGTACAAAAACTACTTTCATAGGAAAGTAGATCGGAGATCGAATAAGCCTATTCCTACTTCGATACTTTACGATGTAACATAATAATATTGAATAAACATATTTATTTGTTATTGCGAAGTGTCGTGTATGTGTGTATTAAAAAACGTAGGTACACAAACGGGCACTTATATGCAATATTTTGATGCTATTCGACCTAAAAATCATCCAGTTATTAAGCACATATTCGTAAAAAGAGCAATAGGTACGTACATTTTGGTTAGGTAATAAATCATATTTAAGAAGAAAATCATTAATTTACACAAGCATTAGATACTAAAGAAAACAGATACAAAGCAAAGTACAACAACGCAAACTGCAGAACAAAGACGTGATAACAGCATCGACACAAAAGAGGAAGATGAACAAATACAAATCTCGGCAAAATTATATCACAAAAGAAACGAGTAACAATAAACAAAATGGAAACTGAAAAGAAATTAAACAGTTTGGAGTTTTATGAAAATATATAAAATTGAACATATTTCAATGAAAATTAAATCAATTCACTATAATAATATATGTGTACCAGTCTCTATTTGCAATACATAAGGTATATGCTCAAGAGTATAGATGTTAGGGTTTATTTAGGTAGTTGATTATATATGTTTTCCACGCATTTATTTCGTTATTTTGTTTGCACAATTATTATGTGTACCTAGGATATAACGACAATAATAGCGACATAACTAAACGAGTTTAGTATATCATATTTACAGAAGAAAAAGATCTTTGAACTATTATTTTTAATTAATTTCAAGGATATTTTGAATAAAAAAAGATGAAACACTTACGTTTGATTTAACTAAATAATAATTAGAAAAAAATGAGTAGGTTGAAAAGCTGAATGGACTACAGTGACGATGAGTGTATGTTGTTAAATAAATAAATTATAAAGATTGAACTTGATGCCACTCAATAATTTCAATATTAGTTTATTATATATACATAATTCAAGTCGGATCAACATAATTAGTAGAGGTGGTTTAAATTTTTCATTTTAAATTCCAACTGTTAAATGTATATCCGGATCTTTCAATTTAATTAGAAATTAAGGAATCTAAAATAATTAATACATACCCGCGAAGAATAGTTCGGTAGTATAATAATGCTGGTGTTACCACACTATACCATACTATCGTTCTATTACTTTTTTTCAATGATATACCTTAAGCGTATTTCTATATACATATTTTTTAATACAACCAACTATATTATGCTAATCATGAATTCAGAAAATAATGACAGTAAACACCGAAATATTATCACGATTTTAAATATCGTAAACTTAATATGATAACACAATTGAAAATTATTCATATTTTCAGAATGCACTAAATATTGGCAGCAAAATAAGAATTAGTATGCTTTTCACATGATTTCCGTTTACATAACAATAACCTATCAACAACGAATTTGTTACTATCGATGATTTTTGTTTGAAATTTTTTTATATAATTTGGATTGACTTTAAACTAACCGATTTTCAAAGTATGGTAAGGTATTACTTTTTTTTACCTTCGCTTTAAGTTCAAACAATAACTACCACCTCTACAATTTTGTTTTAGATTTATGGCGGAGAAAAAACGACTATATATGCTGAACAGTTTTATACAAACATTCAAGTAGAGTGTGTTTTGGACAACGTATTAGCGACGTGTATTACTGACCAGGATCTCTGGGATTCAAATATTTTGTTTGCTTATAATATTAAAAACTATAATATAGTTTATATTATGTATAATATCCTAAAATATACATTATACGTCATATAGTTCCTATAATAGGATATTATAATAAATTTCAATTTAAAAATGAACAGTGAGATAATATTTACAAAACAAACTCAAAGATCGAATGTATCTTGACGACATAATAATATATACCATTATGCCCGTTGACAACAGCATGATGTATTGTATTATTTGTATATTCATATTAATATGTACCTATGCTATTTGTACAAGCTATTGTATTTACATTTTTACGATTACTTACGATATTATATTATAATATGTTTCTTCGAATTTTATTCGTCAATTGACATTATAGATTCGATGTCTGCTACCGATCCTCAAGTATCTACAAATGACAATATGTGTTTATAAACATGGATTGAGTGTAAATGCACTCAATGTAATACACGGACCATTGTACTTAATATTCCAGCGCTACAGCCTGCAGCATAATCGGGATAATATAAATCATTTCCACTGTTGATATAAATGCAAATATAACTGCGATACGTGATTGCCTCTTTTTGTATTTCTATAATCTCTCGTTCTAATTGGCAGTGCATCCTTCAGTATGAATTGAAAGTTAAATGTAGCTTTGCATAATATATTGACAAAGCATATTAAGCAGAGCGTTTACTATTGATCAGTGGTTTAGATTAAATTGTTTTCGGAATAACATTTTCGGTAAAACAAAGTGGCTTTACAAACGCACTAAACCTCGTGCAAATAATAATAACACGTCATCCCATAATCGTACTACAAACATAACGGCCAAGCCCACGTGAGCTATTTAATCATAACTATTTTGTAATCAACTATTGAAACAATCCGAATAATTAAATGTGTGCACGTAACGAATATCATAATATGTTCTTATAGGATTTAATATGAACACATTATTCGAGAATATATTAAATACGTGAAATGGAATATTATCGTAATATAAAAAATAAAGAAAAAATTAAAATTAAAATTAAGAAATTCCTAATATTTTATTTTATATGTCACTTGTTCAGTTTTTTTTCCATGAATTCTCAAGTTGTTATCATCAAGTAACTCCAGTAGGTTAGGTAAGGTTAGGTACTTCAGGTGGCCATTGTAGGTGCTTAGAATTCTGGTTGAGCTTCTGAACTACCTATAAGAATGATGAGAATAGCATTCAAACATACAGTCTTCGGGATCAAAAACGAATGTTGGAGGGAACCTCATCAAACTAAAAGACCCTTTGTAGTGTCTCCCCGATTATGAAGGTAAACTGTAAAAACTAATAGTGGCCAACTTGGTCGTAGGGTCTACGGTGGAGTTTTATCACTGGTTCAATCCAATACGGTACCGAAATGGAAGATCCAAATATGAATTGAAATGATTCAATCAAACGTGTCACATATCAAAGCACTCAACTATAGTACCATACCTGTGTTTCCTTAGGAGGCCTAGGTATTAGAAATGCTTTCAGTTCCGTTACTGATGACCTCAAGTTATGATAGTTCTGCACCAAGTTACCCTATCATATTGTTGTTGAAATATATTTTACTATGACCAACAACGAATGCAGTGAAACAGTTGATGTCTGTCTTGCGCTGTAGAAAATCAAGTACTATGACGCTGTTCTTTAGAATGGAAGAAAAGGTCATAGAAGATGTTGGATTTGGTGGATGGATAGCAAACGTTAGGCTTGTTATATAGGTCTCGGAAACGACTAAAATGTGTATGCAGCATAAGTGTATGACCCATAGGTATGTTACTGTAATTTGGATCAAATGCAAAATTTGAACAGTTAGACGCTTTTTTTGTCAAATTTTATTTTGTGAAGATCTACGACTTCAACAACTGTATGTTGTGTACTCCAATAAATATGCATTTTTGTGTATTACCAATTACCTACAATATTAGCCATTGGAAAATAGTCCTGGGTAGACTATTTAGACCAAAAAAAAAAAATAATTATTGCAGTGAATAAAAAAACTAAACAAAAACCAAAATAATATCGATTTTCCTATAATAACGTGATTAACGTAATTGCTACTTTTAACTTAAAAGTTATTAATAATTATCACTTTCAAACAAATTTTTCTTGTAATCATTTTTATCAAAAAATGAAAACTACGTAATAACGTTAAATGCTGATAAATTAATTTGTTTCTAATGTAAAATGGTTTGCCCAAAAATTAAATTGTATTTTAAAAATACTTGACATTGGATTGTATAATTTCTGTACCGCTTATCTAAAGTTACTTAATGGCCAAGTTCTTACAAATTACATTGTTCTGATGCTTTTGGATATGTAACCATTGATTATTTTATTTATAAATATATTTTCTCAAATGTTTTCCCCTAAAATGTAATTCAGTCAATAAATAAATATGAAATATTGGTAGAAATAACACGGTTTATAAGAACAATTGTGAATAAATTTTCTAAAATCTACTTCACAGTAGACCACATCGAAAATACGAAAACACATAATATATTTCAAAAGATTGATTCGTCGTTAACTGTCTAAGGCATACACTTATTGTGTATTGTAAAAATATTATTTAAACATAATCATTATTGGATTTAATATAATATTTTATGATTAATACAGAATAATTTTTCAATTGATTTGAAAAAAAAAGCTGGAGATGTCTCTTGACTGTAAAGTAGGTTTCGAGTGTACCTCATGACGCAAGTAAGTCATTGTAATATATACTAATATGTTAAATTTGAATTGAATGATAAAATGTGTTTTTCTGTAAAATATGTGTCTTACAGCTAGTGTTTTTTTTTTACTCAGATTTTAAGTAAGGTGGAATAATTATTTTATATAAACTATTTAACATTACTATTGTATGTTTTTGTTTCATTTAAATCTGCCACTGTTAAGCCTAAGTACATGATGTACATGTACCTAACAATAAACCTTAGATTAATAAAAACATTTAAAAGGGATAAAAATATTCGTGAAAATGTTGTGAATTAATAATGATGTGGGTGTGCTATTTAAATTTTTAGCTAGCTATATTTAAATTTACACATTTTCATAACTATAACGGATTATGTTTGAATTTTTACTTCAAACGCATTTAAAAAAAATTGTGGCATTTAATTTTTGATATTTTTTTTAATTTCATTAAGAACAACTTATTAGAACTCTTGTATTAAATCTTCAAACTTTTTGAATTTAACTTAAAAACAAACATTTTGTCAATACATTATATCAAAAAAAGTCTAAACTTACTAGAGCAGTCTTAAAATTATATAATTATTTCTAGAAAAACCAAATACTATAAATCTTCGGCAAAAATATCATGTACCTACATAACTATATATCTTCGATTATTTTTTTCTGAATTACAAAAAAGAAACAACATTGTACTAATGCTGCGTAAAAATTTAAATAGTTCTTAATTATTTTGAAAAGTACTAGGAGTTTTCTACTTTTTAGTACCAATTAGATCTAATTAAAAAGATGAAGTTTTTCATGAAATGTTCATTTTGTAATGCTCCAAAATGTGATGACGATCTCAAAAAAATGCACACACATCATTGTGTAACCAATACAATTGCTCCATTCAGAATCTAAATTTCACATAGGTACCTAATTCTTCTTCTTCCCATCTTTACCATTTTTTCTATCTTTCCACTTACGTAGTTACTTATTTTCAAGCTAAAGTAATTTTGGTTGTTATTATTTAGTGCCCATATTTATTTAAATGTATTTTACATAATAAAAGTTCTTACATTGTAATAATATAATATTATATGCTTAATATGTGAAATACATTTTTTAAATGAAATAAAATAATACGAAATTTTATAGGAGGATTCTTTATTGTGTGTAAAGTATATTTATTTTTGTAATTCAATTTAAGTACACTATTTTTTAAATACCAATATTGGCGTTAATTATTCAAAATAAATAAATAAATTCTGCATTGCCTTATACACTCACTTATTATAATAATATTGTAACAGATTGTGAAAGATAAAATTTTAGATTAAAGAAAAAACTGAATTTTACAAAAGTTTTCAATAACTCTCTGTATTATAATAGTGTTTTAAACAAAACTTTACTTGGTATAATTCACAATGTGATTAAATGTTGCTTTTGATAAATATAATTTAATTTCGCATAACAATAATAATATGATATTAATATTTACTACTATATTATTAATTATTATATTTGATGATTGTTAAAATGTTAACGAATGGTTTTGAAATGAAATAATTCGTAATAAAAACACGTTGTATAGATATTAATAAGATATAGTCGTATATGTACAAATGTATGTTTAATATTATTTAAAATATTTTTTCTAAATCAGAAACATTTGGTTTAAAATTTAAAATAAAATAGAAATTGCAGTTAGGATACCTACCTCTACTAAGCCAGTATGGCATTCAATTGAATAATAACATATTAACATAATAATATAATAATGGCTTGAACCCATGACCGAGCTGCATGCTCGTCACATTTACCTAATGTTGATTAAAATATTACGTTAGTATTATGAATTGATGATTTATAATGCTATTATATTATACAGGCACCTAACGTGCTGTTTTGACAGTCGATGGGGGATGCGATATATAAAAGAAGAGAGCGATATGTGTGCATTCGTATTCGTTGAGCAATATCAATATTAGAATAATATGTGAAATTTATCGTACCATTATTTCGTCAAAACAATTGTGGAAAAAGAGGGAAATAAATTCAAGAGTTCGGCTGTGGCGACGACGGACGGACGATCGTGATAATGACAGTTCCGGCCACTGCGCTGCGTGTGAGCTGTTGCCGTTGAGATGTTTGAAGTTGAAGTGTACCCATTTCCTTTTTACATTTTTTTTTTATGCCATAAAGAGCCATAGAGTGTACTCCCGCCATTGCTGTCATTGTTTAAAAACATGACCAAACTAACGTGCAAAGGTTTGATATAGGTGGAAATGTCACAGGTTTTAATTATACACAGTAAAATACTTAAACATTTGACCAACATTCAAAACCTGATTGTCGTCTACCTCCAATAAAATATAAACTGTTACATTACATCCAGCTCTGTATACAATTTTACAAAAGTAAAATTCGTTTTTTCGTACGACATTAAATATTTTTGTTACGTCACAGGTGGAAATGTTATAAATGTAATATAATATAAAATATAAAAGTCATCGTTGCAGATTCTTCATTTTTTCTTCAGACAATTTACCACCATTTTTCTCTTTACTATAGTTGGTTCATACAATTAACAAACTATAAAACTTTAGATCACGTCTTGTATATAAGTCTATACTTAGGTATTACCCAAGTGTTTCAAATTTTTATAGAGTGTTTTATTGGATTAAGTTCTCTATACTTACTCTATTCGTAGAAAAAAAAGCCGAAAGACGTAAAAACGAAAACGACAAAGAAGATAAAGTTGGAGAATCTTGATGATCATTTTGCTCGTAAAAGTAAAAAATAACTGTTTGGTTTTTATTATTTCGGAAAATTCAATATGTGTTACATTCCTTTCCTTTTCTATACATGATAATATTTAGTGTATTTATCACTTGACGAACTCGCCTGTTTCGTAAATGAACCAATTTCATTTCCAAAGTGATTTTTCACCATAAAATAATGTGTCACCATATTTGACATATTTTATTCAAAGTAATATAAATAAAAGACTATTTATGGCATTTTTCAGTAACAAATATAATCAATTTAAAAAAACCTTATTTTTTCATT
>WHPZ01581890.1:0-20103 GCA_016617965.1 Macrosiphum rosae
ATATTGTGATACGATACCCATACAGAGCATTTGGGAAATGATAATATTTTGTGAATATTTTCAAGTGCTTGAATATTGAATACTTTCTTCTCATGACGACAAAATATTGTACCATTTGGTCGCATAAAAATGTTTTTTTGAAAGTATATGATTAAAATGTTTTGTAAATATTTCTTATAAAATATTTTCAAAAAATATGAACTTCTTGGCCAAAGAATATAACTAAAATATTTCCTAATTAATTACGCAACTTTTTAAAATATTTTTACAACTATATTATTTTCCTGAAAATATGTTTACTATAGTTAAGCAGTATTTTTATGCTGTGTGGGTAGTAGTTATAGTCGATCGACTTTCGTCTTAACGGTGACTTTTTAGTGAAATATTATAATCTTAGTTATTTATTGGAAACGTATAAATATTTTATCGTCTGAATTTTTACCGACGCGACACTCATCGGAACTCATCACAATATTGTGTCTATCACCGGATGGAAAAAGTACCTTTTTTTATACGACTTTGACGATTCGAGTTTTCAGAAATTCAACTTTAGCACAGCTGGTAGTCAAAATCAGGTCGAGGGGACTTGACTGTAATAACGTTCCTTCCGAGAACACTATGCCCACAAAGTATAAAATTGGTGAACGAATTGAAACATTTTTTTTTTCTGTGAGCCCAGTAAGTTTATTAGAAAGCTGAAATGCACAGAAGTTACACACTACATTTTAGTACGGACTTTTTAAAAATAATAAAAACATATTTTAATTAGTTAATTTTCTCTTTGACTGTGTGAATCAAAGTATACTAATTTAATAATTGCCGTTATGTTTTTCACATGGCAAAGCAGAGACGTACTGAAAAATAATTGCACTATACTCGAATATTATTTTCAAGAATCCGCGAAAATTAATAACCATTTCTTATTCTTGATGCCCACATCACTTTTAATATTAAAATTCATTGTTATTAATTTCGAATAATGGCGAGTTGTTTGAAAAATAAAATATACTTATAACTAATGTCGATATTATTTGCAAGGCTTTTGGGTTTGGCAAAAAATATAGTTAAAGAGTTAATGTATTTCATCAAAAATGAATGTTTACGAATGAGCGATTTGTTTGAAAACATTAAACAGAAAAATGTAATACTTAAGATTTGATTATTCACATGTTAATAATTGTTATTAGAGCCCTTACAATTATAAAGTAATGTTAACATATTTTATTGTACGTCCGGGTCCATACGACTGCATTAAACCATAAAAAATAATTAATTTTGTTAAAACGTTAGGTACACGTTAAGGCTATACATATTTACAAATAGTCTTATAATACATTTTATCATTTTACCGTTTATTTTATAAACATGGATTTAAATATATATTTTTATTAAACGGTAGGTAGCTACTTGTTCACGTAAGTCATCGTCACCAGCTCATCCTTTCACATTAAAATAATACTTTTGAATTTGGCAATGTCGTTACCTACCTAATTATTCAGTCACACGTACTTACACGTCCAATAACAATTACTTGCGTACCTACCTATCATTTTTCTAGTTACGACAATGATTAATCTCGTTTGATTAATCATGGTGTACATCATAATAATATTATTAATGCTAAATCAACGAATTAAAACACTATTCGAATTGTATACCATAAAAGTTTCCAAACGAATTATTCATGATTTCACTGTTTATTTTGTAAGCATGGACTAATATATTATATATACATATTTTACTAAGTACCTAGTAAGTACCTGTTCACGCGAGTCACACTATTGCCTTGTCCTTTCGCATTAAAATATTTTTCAATTTGGCAATGTCGGAGTACATACCTATAATACCTAATTGTCCGGTTACGTAGTGTACTTGCACGTCCAATAATAATCTCTTTTGATTAATCGCTTTACATCATGCCAATTAATGGGACGAATCAACGAATTAAAAACGATTCAAATTATAATTATAATATTTTACCATAGTACAATATTAATAGCTCCCAAATGATAATCACCACAACACTCGAGCCCCGTTTAAGTCATATTTTCGAACGCAAAGAAACGTGTTTAGCACTTTTTTTTCACTATATTTTAGTAAACATTTTCAACATCTCACACATACTGCTCAGTTTTTCTACCTACAACCAAGGGTTGGGCAAGATATTCAAAATAAAGTATCATGGTGCATGAATTTAGTGTATCTCAATAGATACAATAGTATCAAAGATACTTTTGTACTTCCAAATTAATTGTATTACCTAACTATTAAGTTGTGTACTTATTTTACTGACATTGGACACAGACACTATCTCACAGAAGACAAAACGAAACAAATTGTACAACAATGCGAATAGTACACTGTAATTGTTTATCTGTTTTATTAATTAATGTATTTTATATCACGCGGAAAGACCCTAACGTATTCATATTTTATGACAACGAAAATTTCAGTTTAGTGATTATCTGTGTATCACTGTAGATAGATAATATCATAGATAGCTGGTGATTTAACTTAACGTTTTTAAAATTATCTTACATAACATTGTATGGTAAATGTCTTCATTATTGTTCATTTCGGCTCAATTGCGTCTGGACAATTTTTCGTAAAAACACAATCCGCGACGAAATTATATAAAATGCAGTATTAATAATAGACACAGATAAAAAATGACCACGACTGTGTTTTGAGTGAACGGCAAATAGAATTCAATTTCCTTTGTACTATTATCCAGTGCAAACATTTGTAACAATAGTATATTGTTACAAGATACAAGATGCAATCCCAGGTAGCATTTTGTAATGATAATACAATCATGTTATACTAATATTATAATCACGAATGATATTATTATAATGTTATAATAATATTTTTAAGCAAAAGACTTGCTACCTGGGATTGTACCTCTGATACTATGGTAAACCCTGCCAAACGACGATGGTAATAATTATAGTTTGGGGCCAGACGTTTTTCAATCACGATATCCAACGTTTGATCGTTCAGGTGCCTAAGTGGCTCGTCGGAGACGCACGTCTCGCATATAAGTTATATAATAATAATATCGGGGAATTACGATATTATATTGTATACCTCCTACTTAATGGCGTAGCGGTGATTGATATGAAAACCGCACTCCGCCGCGGTTACGTCACATGTGTGTTAAACTTTTGAGTGATTTCCATGGTAGGACTTATAATAACATATTATAATACAGACCTCAAACGAAATCATCAACACGTCTTTATGTCCGCGTCGGTGCGTCTGTATGTTGGCGGATAAGACTAATAATAATGACCCGACGTCGGACACGAAACATGTCTTCTTTGGATTTGAGTCGTCGCCCGTCGCCGTCGTTGTCGATCAAAACGACGTCATTTGCAATGGCAATTACGCCTAAACGTTCGCCGACACGTCATCATCGTAATAACGCACTCGGCGAATTCATTAAAATGTTACGCTCGATAAATCCTAATGGGAGCTGGTGCCTATAGCAAGATTGATCACTTCGTCGATAATACTCATCGCCTCTCGTCTCCCGCCCGACGTGGCTCGCAGGCGAGTGCACTTAGGGTTTTTATATTTTCGTACTCTAGACTTGTAGCCGCCTACCTCTGCGGTAAACGAGATGGAATGAAACCAGTAACGATATGACTATGATGACTGCTACCTCTCAGCCCAGGTCCGTATTAAACGGAGGAACCCATAGAGTCAGAACGTCGTCACAGGTGGGTGTTCGACCCATAGAGTCAGAACGTCGCAATTGTTATTCAGAATGTCACGGGTAGGTGACATGAGCTTAAAATATGTCGTTCGTATCGCCTACGATTAAATTAAAATCCATTTTCTCTATAAATGTCACTATTGCCTACGGTCAAGGTACACTCGATGGTACCTAGTCAAGTTTTCGACCACCGATAGTCATTTGATTTGTTGCCGGTTTGTGGATATTTCGATGACTTGTGGAATTTTATTAAAATTAACTACCGTCGATTTAATTATAGTCCCATTACGTCTTAGGTTTTCAATTTTTGAACGTATGGCTCGAAACTTTTAATCGTAGAAACACAACTTACCGTTGGATCAAAAATTATTTATATTTTAATCACAAATTCGCGTTAAAGTACAGATATTAAAACGGACTACAGCAAAATATAATTAAATAAGCTCAGAAAACACGTGACCCAAGAGCTTGCAGTTTGATTCTTTTTCTCGTCCCACCTGCTAGATAAAAATATAACTTAAGTATAAATTACTCTTTATTAAGAATCATTGGGATGGTAATAATTTTTTTTTTTGTAATTATTATGGCTCTCGTTGATTGAAATTTTTTTTTTTGCGAAATTAGTTGTTCGTGTTTTCTTTTAATTTGTTTAGCGTTACCTAATTAGTAAATAAGCTTTGTCTAAAATAGTAAAGTGTACTTTATAATATTAATATCATTCTTTGCTCAATAATTTCATAAAGTAATCGTAAAAGCTGTCTGCAGATGTAGCTAGTGAATAGGTACCGCACGAATAAATAAACGATGAAAATAATAATTTTTGTAAATAAAATGGATGATGTTTGCTCGAAACTGTTTTACAAGTATAAACCCTAAACAGCATAAAAATATTTCCTATACATGGTAAAATTATTTTCAGAAAAATAATATAGTTGTCCAAATATTTTAGAAAGTTGCGTAAACAATTAGGAAATATTTTAGTTATATTCGTTGGCCAAGAAGTTCATATTTTTTGAAAATTTTTATTTATATCATTATTATTATTACGTTCCTAGTGCCCAACTAAAATATACCTACATTTAAAAATAATTGTATCTTATTTTTTTATCTAGATAAAAACGTATTTATCTTTATCTAGATAAATATGAGTTAAGTCATTTTTTATATCCATCCAGATACATTTGAGTGGCACTGTCTTTATATTTATCTATATAAAAAAATACTTATCTAACCCGAACACTGCAGCCTATTATAACGATATGCATCCGTACGAACGACATTATGATTTTAATTTAATATATTTTATTAAGGCAGTAAACCGTCGTGCCATTTAAACAGATTAAAAACAATTTTCGCGTTTCCTCGTCGATAGCAATATTATTTACGTTTCGATTTTACTCGTTTTTTCGGGGGGGATAAACGTCCAATCACAGAAAAGCGTTATTAATATTTCCACGAGGACATAATAATATTATTTTAGATATAACAGACAGCGGTTTGCTGGTGAATTCGATGGTGAATCGATGTGTGGGAGTCGAGACTCGCGGGAGTGCTTTAAATAATAATAATTATAATGAAGTGTGGGAATACGGTTTATAGTTTGTTGCTTCTCGTGCACAATACGGACACAGATTGCGATCGGATCCGTGAAAATTCTGTGCACAAAACTCGGATAGCTTTTCGGCTCAGAAATGTTGAATAATCGTCAGTCAGTCAGTGTTTATATTATATTTATACTCTGAATTCACGACGAATAATCCAAGCACGACGTGTTCAAACTGCAGTCGGACCAATAATAATAATACGTTTCGGTAGCGGTTATCAATGTTATCATCGACGAGTGGCGACGAAAAATATATGAAACTTCAGTCGGTTCGAAGGTGCACGCCAATAACGGATTCATAATAAGCCCCCAGGGTCAATCAGGACCCCCTCCCCCTCCGGCCAATGACGATCGATTTTAGTGCTCGTATTACCATAATACAACTATAGGCGGTGGTAACCTATAGACATTATACTTACCTAAATTGTATCTATGTCTTAACTTCATCGTTATTGTTATCATCATCACATTCGCCATTACGATCGGTGTATTACATTTCGTCGTTACCACAGATTCGGATCGTTTAGCGTTTTGTATAATGGCGACGGTTAGTCACAACAATGCGGTCTTATAGGTATGGGTACCTATATTATCATCGTCATCCGAGTGTGAGAATTCTCCTCGCAGACGATCATCATCATCATCGCCGTTGTCGGAGTCGTTTTCGTATAGTCTTCGGAGTCGGAGTCGCAGTCGTCGAGTCTCTCAGGTCTAATTATCCGCCGATGTCATTGGCGGATCTAGGTCGGAGGTCGGGTTCGTGTGATCTTTTTGTTTTTCGCCCTCGACGATTCGCACTCGTGTAAATCTCATCAGCTGATCGTCGTATTATATTATAGTTGTGCGACGGGTCGGACGCGAATTTCGATTTAAACGATTATATTGTATGAGTAACCGTTAAAAAAACGAATTCTACTGGTTCAAAAAATACGACGGATTTTTTATCGAGACGAGAACTCGACCGAGCAGGACGTTTAAGTTTCTCACGCGCACCTCCGCCGAACAACGCATGCGCGGCACTCACACACCCTTGAGCATCGACCTAACCCGACTCTCGTCGTTTATAGGTACACGGTCGTACAAATACACTTTGGCATAATATATATATCATAGTGTTAAATAATTATAACAATAACTTCGTAATACGATTCGGGTCAGGGAAAACGATTCCGGTTCACGGTCGCGGAAAGCGTACCTATAGGTTAGTACAGGCATCCTGTCAGTGTAATAATGCGATTATCAACCTTATTATCTCACTGTTTCCAAGATAACTGTTCTAAATTATATTTTCGGCTGTTCACTTACTGTAGAAGCAGAAACAATATAATTACTCTCGGACACGATTTTTCGTATTGATTGTTTTCGTGTCTAACCTCCGCGTTCGACTATATCATAATATAGATATCACTCCGGTGTGAGAACTATTGCCACGAATTACGGCCTTTTCCTTACCTAACAATGTGGATCGAACAGTTCAAATAACGCGATAGGTGTACGAAAACTCGCTGCGGGCGATATAGTTCGATATAAATATTATACTCACATTATGTGCTTCATTTCGTCTGTGGACTTTCGGAATATTTATAATAATATACACTCTGACACCAAGTTATTATTATGATATTTTTTGGCGAATATCAGAGAGAATACGTGTTACTTTGGGGGCCCCAGAAATAGTCGGATTTCGAGCCTACCAATGAATTCGAATCATCAGATACGGGCCTGATGATTTATTTTTGCAATAGTCTACTGCAGAACCGCCTTCAAGCCTGCATGGAATGTATTTTCGGTATTATAATATACGAACATAATAATATTAAATTTCTATCCAATATTTTCACTTAGATTACAATATTACACTCTGACACGATATTACAAAATATAATATAATATTATTGATTTTTTTCACGTCAAGACTCCGCGTCGGAATAGACCAATGAGGGGTTAGGGGTCAGCTAAAGGTCTCCAACCCTTTTTTTCAAGGCAGACCAAATCTGTATGATAATATGCTTCCAAAGCCAATGGCCGAATTTTTGCAGACAGGGACAGAGATGTGTAATTAAATTAAAGATTTATAAGAATTATTTAAGGTGCTGACCGGAGCGAGAAAACTTGGGGGGGGGGTTATACAATGATGCTTATTATTTTTCGATTTTCTCAACGGTTAACAACCACTAAAAACGTCATTTTGATTTCTAATGCTTTGTTTATCACCACAGAAACGAATAAAAACAAAAATTTTAGTTATTTTGTTGTAATATTAATAATATTAATTCAACTTATAGGCTATAATAAATAACAACAATATAAAATATCCATACTGACAAACCGTCTCAGAATCATTTTTCTCATACAATTATATAATATCATTGAATTAAAATTAAATATACAATCCATTATACATTGACCCACTTGTAACCCACTGTACAGCAGAGCGACATACCCTTACCCGCTTTTTAGTAATTTTATTATATTTTAAAACATAGATTAGCTTGGTGGGCTGGTTGAATACCCCTGGACTAGAGACCTCTCGGTTGCGGGAGTTTTTGATAACTGTTGTTGTGGTCTATGATTACCACGATTTTTTGAACTTTTCCTCTGCTACCGTCTGTACTCATTCCGTAACCATCACCGTGGTAGTTGATCGAATCCGATTTAAATAACAATCTGTGTACAAAAACGCGCCGTTGTCATACAATATAAAATATTATACATTATGTATTGTCGGTGTATTTTTGACATACTATATAATGTGCGCAGGGTACCTAATATTATACTCCTACGTCTACTGATTAAATTATTAGAAGTTCATTTTACACTACCGAAGTTGATGAAGTTTTAATGTGTTTTACATGTTTTCAGCAAAGTTAATTGCAACGCCCACCTGATGCTAAATTAATTTTATGCACTACTCAGAAAACAAAAATCGTTATTTCATATTTATTCGGGCCTTTGTGTCCTAGGTACGGTAGGTTTATTATTATTTTTTCGTTACCTAAGTGCAAACTATTCAGAGTGGTTTGAGAACTTTTTCCATTAATCTGCAAACGTGCATATATTTCTTATGTAGAACGAACATTAAATTCTATTTTATTTTTTCCAAAGATGTAATTCATGTACATTTTTGGAATTTTCGTTACTATTGTTTTATCAAGCACATCGCGTTTTTCACAACATTATGCTTACATTTTTTATGAATGCTTTTCGATAAGACGTTTTCGAAATATTTAAATGAAATTACACTCCAAATTTAATAAGTAGAATAAAAATAGATATCACGGTACGGGAAAAAAATGTTATTAAAACTTTGGGTTTTTTTTTTAATAACCTCTAAAACAATTATTTTATTTATTTGTTTTTCGATTAAAACTAAAACTGGTTTTTAGCCGTTGTTTTTTCTTTATAGTATTTTTTTCAGTTCGATGTCATGTTGTACCATCTGCTGTGACAACTTAAACAATATCGTAATATTTTAGCTATCGAAATAATTTCCATAATAATTTTCGTCATATTCTGAAAATACAGCTGCGAGTTATTAAAAAAAAAAAAAACAAATTAACTCGAGGCGATGGTCTGGAAGATTCAATGTCTTTCGAGACATCTTGACGTATTATGTCCTTCTGTCCATTGTCAGTTGTAGCCGTAACTCAAAACTTTTGGTGCGTTCGGATATTTTTGTTGAACTAAATAACAAGTTGAATTATATTGTTATACAGCTCGTGCGCCGACCAAATCGTATCGATTTTACGGTCTCTTCCTCGCTTAGATGGATGTATACAATTTTTTATTGGAATTTTTTTTAGTAATTATACCATGATCGCTCATCAGTCTGATCGCTATCTTTAATGAATCTAGGTCCGGTCACGATAGCGGACCAATGGACGACAAGATCCAAACTATAAAATATAAACGATAACACTGTGCGTTGATTCTGTTGGGAAACTCGCGGGCGCACACATTTTCCGGCGTTGTCTCGTCGAGTTTATGACGGCGGCGAAAAGTTTTGCGAAACGTTGTCATCGACTGTTGGATTTTTTTCCTGCATAACAATGACGTGGTTCACGTCGTGCAGTGGCAGGGACATGGTATGTGGTATCCCGCGGACAAGTTTTGCGGTACTGTTGGTTACAGCAGCATCAGCAGTCTACTTCTCCCTCGTTTGTCGTTCCCGACATTCGGTGTCGTTAAACTTTTATTTTTTCGATTTCT
Organism: Macrosiphum rosae; assembly: GCA_016617965.1. Taxonomy (NCBI): domain Eukaryota; kingdom Metazoa; phylum Arthropoda; class Insecta; order Hemiptera; family Aphididae; genus Macrosiphum; species Macrosiphum rosae. Next base: position 9,534 of record WHPZ01581890.1, read on the forward strand.
ACAAGCACGTCGAAAAATAAGTATACAATATTATAATACTCGACCCGCAGCCTTTGACCAGATAGAATATTGTATTATATAACAATAGTATAATACAACAATATAACCGAACTACAGCCGACCGAACTTTTAACGATATCGCGAATACGTGGAAATGATTATTTCATATCGAAAATCACCACAGGGTAAAATATTATAATATGTCCGAAATATATTTTATCTTACAAATGAACGGTTCGGGGGACCGACCGAGTGCGTCGATAATGGTCTGTTGTACTCGGCCAAGAGTTTTACACGTATTTCTTTTCGCGTGATATATTCCGTTCAATATCATCGTTACTGGTATTATGCCATTCAGCGTTCAAAAAAGCTAGAACAAACTTTTGGATCCGAACAATAATTTGTCTGACATTGGTCGCACAGTGCAGCATTAAATCAGCGCGGCCATCACGTTGTCTATGATATTATTGTCGTCGAATGTACACATTCGAAAGTAAGTTGACTTGTCTAATTATTTTCCATATCCCCGCCGGCCGTAGGTACATTATAATAATTTAATGTCACGCGTACGTCATACATCGAATGGAATCGAATTTTAACGAGGACTCGTCATCTCTTTCGTTTGCCGTTATGGTCTATATGATTTACAATAATTACGGTAACTAGCGCCTTACCCGATCGCTCATAACAATAATATTGTCCACTTGTACAACATTAGCGTGCGCCTGTTTGAAGCTGGAAAATCTGCTATCGAATATGACTAAGACATAATAATGTTATTCCGTTAAACGCGTCCAATCTGCGACTGAACTTTCTACTGATTACGATTGAAAAATAATTATCGTGCATAAAAATTGAAACCACGTGTCGATTTTTTAGATATTGCGTGGTTATTGCCCATTTGTCAGACGTTAATCGAATCCGATTTGGTTCAGTCGTGGAGTTATGAATCATAACGAGGGGCTAAACAAAATGTCAGTGTAGGGGGGCTATAGCCTCCCAACCCTATGCATGTCGTAATAAGGATTCTATGACATAAATCCCCCCCCCTGATAGAAAAAAAATAAAGTTTAATTATTAAATTATTATTTATGTTTATTAAACCATAATATACAATGCAAATCAATAAATATACAAATGATTAAAATATTAATACCCTAATTAATATATAAATATAATTCAATTATACGTCATAATAACACTATTGCCAAAACATAAGGCTGACATCTACATCTAAACATTATATGTGTTTGGAAGATAATAAACAATTAGGAATTATATATATATATATAGAACTTTTACAACAGTAAAAATAAATAAACACAAATAAGTAAAACAACAAGTACAAATGAATAAACAATACGAAGTTAGATTAACTTAAGAATATTATGTTTCAATTTATGATAATGATAATTTTAAATTAATATTTTTCTTAAATCTAGTATTAAAATTATGATCACTCACTATAATAATATTTTTGTGCTTATAAAGTAACAATAACAAGCATTTTTTAAATAATCTATCAATACAAAATAAACTAAGTTCATTATAAAGAAGATTTGTGTTTGAACTATTTGATAATATAAAAAATGTAATTGATGTAAACAATTTAATTAATTTGTTAAGTGTTATTTTTAAATTGTTCATATGGATATCATAAGTGCATCCAAAAATGTCTATACCATAGTAGGCAATAGACTATAGTAAATATATAAATATCATTCGATAATAGGTACTTTAACATAAATTTGGTTTATCAATCATTACCCATTTAATTGGTAATTATATAGACTAATAACTAATAAATCTATAACGTGAATGATGATAGTCGATAGATGCAGATGTGATGATCGTAAAAACTATACATTGATTCAGGTGGGAAATGTATCAGTCCTGCAGGGGGGGGGACGTCCAAATCCCACGGTAAGTACTATCGCTTATCGCAATCAACGGTCTATTTAAATGAGAATAACTAACTCACACCGCCCATAGTAAAAATTTGTCCACTCGTAGCGCACTCGCTCAAAATTATAAAAATCGTCTGTTATCGACGAAACACTGAGATCAAAATAATATAATCACAGTAAAAAATATTATTACTGTCGTGCCGTAAACCGTGGCGGCCGATCCGCGATTGAACTCTCTCGCATGCTCACGATTTCGATTAGAAATAATTATCGCAAAAAAATGAAACGATTCACGCTGGCCAAAAACACAAATGTCGGATTGTTACTATACCCATTCGTATTATCGGACGTTAATCGAATCCTGGCCCGGCCCGGGCATGAGAAAAGCACAATATTGGGCATTGACACAGTTCGGAACACGTTATCTCGCGGGACCATGAACCGCGGTATAGATCGTGATCTCCAAGTGCACACGTCGGGTCTGTTCGGGCGCCCGTACGGTCTAGTGAGCTCGAAACGAATCTGAGGGGAAAAAAAACACACACGCATTATTATCCGATGGGCTACATCTGAACAGCGGGGTTATAGGAGTCGGTAGGATTTAACATTTTTCCACTAGAAATCTCCCGCACGTCGCAATACGTTTTAAAACACTCCGACGGCCGATAAACAACTGAAAACGTTAATACATAATATATTGCTCGCATCAGACGGATAAAATAGCAAAGTGTATCGTTTAAAAATTTTTAACTTTTCTCAATGTTACTATACATATGGAGTCGGATGGAAGACTTGACAATAAAAACAAAAAAAAATTTACACTACTTAAACGCGGGACGAAAATTGTTGAAATTTTACGATTAGTAAATAATTTAAGAAATATACTCACTCCGGAAAATTCTCAAAAATAATATTATGAAAAATTTTTTGATATTTTAATAAATACAAAAAAGTAAGCTACTTGACTTGGGTATTTATATTTTTACCATCGAAATATTGTTCATATAACCAGATTCACAAATTGGCTGTTTTGAATGTATCCATAACAGTTTTAATTATTTTTTTTATTTTCAGTAGATATTAAAAATAAAAATTTTTTTTTATTTTATTCGTGTATAGCAGGTGACATAAATTATAAATATTAAAAATAATTTTAAATATTGATTAGGACAACAATTGTTTTATCTATCAGGTCTTCCTACTACACCCTGCAATGTCGATTTTGAAATTCTAGGAAAATTCAAATACTATAGATTGGTTTGCGAAAAAAACATTTCTTTACAGAGTACTTTTTTACTTTTTTGACATAAGGAAAGGTACATTTTTTAGCGAATTTCACTGCTCGGTAGTCTCCTTTGGTGCTGAGTCATATCCTCTCAAGCGATTATTATTTAAAGGTAGGTAATAAATGTCTCGGATTACATAATAGGTATCAAATTTTGTATCCAACGTGTATCATAATGTGATATCATCTGTTAGGTTTTATTATAAATTGTATATTATTTTAATGACTTAGAAGCTATTTACCGTGTCGGTACACGGACTTCAATTTCCATTTTCATTAATATAGTCATGTTAATAAATCACAATTATCAAAAATAATGGCGTTGTCCTGGTTATTAAATACTTACCTCAATACGAAATTGATTTATTATGCAATTTCAATATATCCTAATAATTTCAGAAACGACGAGCACGTGTTTTCACCTATCTTATCTTCCATTTTAATTGTCGGTTATGAGAAAATTCACAATTATATTTTATGATTACACCTATACTAGTTATAATATTATGCTTATACTCTCACTTTGATTTACGTAAATTAAATAATCAGCTCGATCAACGCCTATTTTACAAGTACCTGCATCTTAGTGGTTTGATGATTTTCTTATAGACAATACACTGCGAGCGTCGGGAAAAATAATTATTTTCCACAGCCCTATTCGGTTTTCTTTAGAGGTTAAATCGACAAATCGTTTACCGTTTTCTCGCGGTCGAACAAAAACAAAACCTCTTTCACTAGGAATGCTTTCTTCGTTTAATTTTTGATCTTTACGGTAATGAAATATAAAGCATAACAAAATATACAAACCAACACACACGGGCAACCATACACCTATACTAAGTGTTGTAGGATAGTGTCGGCGAGCGTGTCGAGGATTCTTCCGCTCGGCCAGCAAAACCGTAAATTTCACGATTACATTATAATATTATTATCACCCCTGTCAACGTGTAACAATAATAAATTCCCATGGTCGCGTACCATACGCCGACACATGCGTATAACATAGATGACACACACACACACGTATATAATATATATGTATATTGTACATGCATAACGTGTATACCGAGTTAATGACCATCTATTGTTCGAACGCAATAGTGCATAGTGTCCTATGTTATTGGAATCCTCAAATAAACGGTATTTTGTTTATTTTCATCAGTAATAATTTTACGACCTCTCCTCCGGACTCGGCCACTATCAATTTCTCACGTCGTCGTTCGCTATACAAAGTTTTGCCAGACTTGAGTTGTACCAATTTACGAGTTTGAAAATATTTCACTAGTTTAAACTAATGCTTTTCACAATAGGAAAAATAATAACGATTGTCGTACTTGTTGTAAAAAAATTATGTATTTTTACAAAATACTGATCATTAAATATGCTCACAGTAATATTATTAAAATCGATGTTTAAAATATTCTATATTTTTAGTTTCAGCCTTTGGATTAGTCAATGGTGATTCATCACCAGGGCCCGTATATGTCAATCCGGATTTAGTTTACGAAAAACCAGAACCTGTCGCTTCACAGGTAGTTTCGCCCGATTCTCAAATCACGCAAACAGTATATGGATTTTTGGACTTTACTACAACGATTGGTAACACTGTTATGGTTTTCATGCCACAAAGTGCGTCTACTTCACCAGGTAAATATTAAGATACCAATATTTATATAAAAAAAATTTAAATAAAGTTTATTGTATATAAATAAAATAAATTATATTTATTAGGTACTACTACAGTTGAAGAACCTTCGACTACAGAAGGTACAACCACCACTATCGAAGAAAAGCCCATTACAAAAGAACAGCTGGAAACAGAGTCCATTGGAATTACTCCCAGTAAACCAGTGAACTTACCGATGGATTCAAAAAATGAAGAAATAGTTATGACTTCAAATGAACCTATAACCACCACAAAAGAAACAACTATTGCCGAACCGACGACCACTACTACAAAAGAACCACCCACTACGAAAACCATAATTAAAAAATCTGAACAAGAGAAAAAATCAACAGGAGCTCCAGTGACAACAAAGAAAACAAATGCTAAACCAACTACTCCATCACCTCCAAAACCAAAACCAGTTGGAAACGCAAATAAAGAACCTGTAATAAGCTCAAAGGTTGTGGTTTTGGCGGGTTCTAAAGTCGTGGAAAATATCGTAACCAAAGTCGAGGTCATTGAGGGAAGTGCACCAGAACCATCGAAGGTGGTGGAAAAGGCGATTTACAGTAAAGTAGAAGTTATTTCTGGTGAACCGGTCGAAGAGGTGGCAGTAAACCATTTACAACCAACACCAGAATATGATTTCCTTTCCCGACAACCTTCAGAAGTTGTGGATGAGACGTTCAAAGTGATTGATTTGAAACCCAGCTTGTCAAGACACGTCCTCGTTCAGAAAAGTCGAGGTCCCGAAGGAAAACTCCGAGCTTTCAACTCTGTAGCAAACTTTAACGCTGAAGAAGAGCCTACGACAAATAAGGCACCTAAAAAAGTAGCAGTAAAGATATCCCCATCTGCGTCTGGTGTCAGAATCCTGAAAACAGCTGCACCTAAGCCCTCTACCAGATCACCAAACGTTGAACCTACACCAGCCACATCTGGATTGGAAGACGAATCTTTAGAGTCGTTAGTAGGCTCACAACCCGGTTCGGTATTGGTCCGACAATCCAGGAGGCCAGCTATTGGTGGAGGTTTCAATAAAAATAAGTACACACCTACGCCAAAAAGTAAATCAAAAGAATTTGAAGATTATTCGACTACCGATGAAGAACAAAATGAATTCACCTCTGCTCAAAATGAACCAACTACTCCGAGTTACAGGAAAGGATCTAAATTCACCTCAAAGATTACTACTACAACACAGAGAGTTCCCGGTTTCAAACAAAACCGATTTAACAGACCGACCACCGCTGAGCCAGAAGTGGAGTCGACTGAAGGATCTGCTACTCAAAGACGTTTCCAGCCTAGTGCCAAGCGTTACGACAGTAACACCAGTGCGGCGGTAGTGACACCAGCTAACCGTAGGGCTTTCAAAAAACACTTTCAACAACAAGAACAGTCCCCCCAGTCCAGCCCACAACCCATCCCGACTGCTCCGTTGACGTTTAAATCCAAACTCATCCGACCAACTGGACGTTGGGAGTACAAAACATCTCCCAAACCTCGTGTAACCATTCGCCGTATCGATGAAAATCGACATGGACAGGAAAATGCTACCACACCATTGACACCACATTTCCCCGACGTACAAGTTGACAACGGAGACCAAGCGTTGGCCGGTTCAGGTTTATTGCCAGCCTTACAACACGACGATGACAACGACGTTCTTGTTCAAGACGTAAGCCCGTCTGCAAATGCTGAAACAATCCGAGTGGAAATTTCTACTCCAGCTGAATTCAAGGACATATATTACGAAATTGCCACGATCAAATCACCGTACTCATTCCAAGTAAAATATTTCAATAATTCCATTTCTTAGAATATTATGAATTTTTTTTTTTACGTTTAATTAACATGATACCTACCCAGGTAAACTTATTTTTACAAACAAGCATAGTATGGACAACGAGAAATATTTTGAAATATTGTTAAAGAAATAAAAGTAATTCCATATTAAAAATTAATATCCAGTGATGAGCTATACTCTAGATGTCCGAGATAATAATGTTACTCAATAATTTTTTTTATAAACATCCCAAAATCTAAAATGTATCCATTTTTTCAAAAATTACAACAGAATCGATACAACGTAATTTAAATTTGTGAAAACTATATCGTATTCAAACTTGCTATAATATTTTCAAATTAACTATTATGCTACTCTTTATTTTTCCTCTTCAAGGAATATCTTTGAATCATATTATTTATGTATTTGTTAATAAGTAACCATGAAAACATAATCAGTTTTAAAATTAAAATATCTGCACCCAACTCAAAGACATATAATATAAAATATAAATGTTAAAATATTAAAAAAACAAAAATTAATAATGGTATCTGAAATACAATGCAGTTTGATAAAAAAAAATTAAAGCTGTAAAAAATTTAAAAATTTAAAAAATGTAAAATGTATTATAAAAAACTAAGCCCACTAATAAACTTGTCAACCAATTTCTTTGAATGCTCACGATATTCTCTTGTTTTGCAGGTGGGTTCAGTGAAGAATACCAGGTTCATAACGGTGACGTCGACGATCCAAAAGAGCCTGGTGGAGCAGACCGACAGCCCGTCACCGGCTAGAGTGCAGGAACCGCTGTCCGAGAACATACTTGCCAGCCAAGCACCCAACCTGTACGGCCGCGAGCAGCCACTAGACTCCAGCCTGGCCACACTGCCACCGATATCGCTTTCCCCAGACCAGGCCACTCCACCTCTGGAGACGATGACTGAGAGCTTCAGTACCACCGAGCTGATGCTCAAGACGCACATCCTGCCGGTGGTCCGCGGGACGGACACCAGCAGCGTGACTCTGGTCCAGTCGTACAAGGTGACCAGACTGGTTACCGCGGTCAAGACCCTGCCGCCGATGGAGGTGTACCAGTTCGTGCCCAGCAAGACGCTCAACGAGTTCAACACGAGGCTGGACGAGGCCGGATCCGAGCTGCACCTGGAACTCGAGTATGGCGACAGTGGCAACCACGACGACGAGTCTTCGCACCCGAGCGCGGCCAAGGCGTTCCTGGACAGCTTGGACCTGTCCAACGTAGGATCGTCATTCGACGTGTCGCAGATGGACAAGGCGAACGGAGGGCGGTCTAAGAAGGCACACCGGATGGCTTCGGCGTCGGGCAACTCATCGTCGGAACACCCGTCGCACCAGTACCAGCAGCAGCTGCAGGCGCCCACCATGAGCCCCGAACAGCTACAGCAGCTGGCCCTATACCGGCTTCTGAACCCGAACGCTCCGATACCGGCGCCGGTCATCACCACCTCTAGGCCGGTTCTGCGGTACGAGACCGTGTACGAGACGCACGCCCTTCCCGTTGTCAACGGCGGCGCCACGTACTACACCACCCTGTCCCGGCCCGTGGGCACGGTGACCAGGACCGATTACGAGCTGGTTACCACCACGCTGGCCATACCGCAACCGCAGTCGCTACCGTTCCAGCAGCCACAGCAGCAGCTCCAGCCCACTCCCCTGTTCCAGTTCCAGCAGACCCCGATGTTCCCGCAGCAACTCCAGCTCCAGCAGCAGCAGCAGCAGCAGCCGACGCTGTTCCCGGCCCAGCCATCGTTCGCCATCACGTCCACGCCCGTCGTCACCCAGTCGATGGTCACGCAGACTGACAGCAAGGTGCTGAAGCTCACGTTCGGCGCCAAGACCGCGTACACCACCATCTACTCCAGCTCGGTGGTTCCCACCCAGGTCACGTCGTACGTGACCCAGTCCGTGGCCGTCCAGCCGACCGTCGCCCAGTTCCCCAACTTCATACCGTACGGCGGTTACCCGTTCCTGGGCTAGACCGCCACACCGCGGTGCTCGCCGCCGTCGCCCGAGTGCCATTGTACATTATTATTACCCGGACGCCAGTGACCGGACATCCGGACGATGACCAATCGTCGTGACTTGTACATAACTACATTATTATTATTATTATTATTTTTTTTTCGTTTCCAACAATCGCTCAAACGTCGTGAAATCGTCCGGTGGGAGCATTAATTATAATTTTTTTTATTATTATTATTATCATGCGTATCGCGTTGTACATAATATTATTATTATTATTATTATACTTTTATTTGCTCTTATAATCTATTATTACTGTAACGGCAGGGGGACGCGACCGCCATGTCGTGTACGATGTGTTCGGTATCGTCTGCCGTCTATAATTGTTACGATTGTTTTCATTATTATTTTATCTTTTCACCTCTTTTACGTTCGTGGTTGCCGTACCGTTCGCGCGACAGACGCTGTAGCGACAGGAAAATAGAAACATTTAAAATCAGCTTGTCCGTGAAAAACGTGAAGAATCCATTTGTACGACACACGAAACACGTTCGAAGACGACTTCTCGTTTTATGATATTATAGTCTGCCGGAAAACACCTAGTTCGGATCAGCGCCAACAATTGAAATCAACATTTTCTGATATGTTTTGGCAAATTAAACAATAACAATAATATTATGTAACCGTCTGGTTTCCGCGCGGACCCTTTCAAATATTATATCGTCGTTCGTGATCGTTTCACCACTACAATTATAATATCTCCAGTGATTTTTCGCGCGTTCGGTATGGGTTAGGCCGACCCGCGTTTAGGCCGACCTACTATTATCACATCGCTACTTATGTAATATCATCGTTATTATTGGGTAAAAAAAAAAAAAATCTACAGTTATTATTACCACTATTATTACGGGCACGTCACAAACGATTTTCCACCGCACCAATGGCCACCGCCTTACGCGCATGATTTTGTCTATACGCTCGCCCGTCCATTTATCACCCGACCGGAATCAAACTTTGAAAGTCGGCCAAAACTTTGCGGTGTATCTTTTCTCCCTCCGGTTCGTTCGCTTCGCCCCTGGCCCTCGCCGTTTTTTCCTCCTCGGTGTTAAATAACAAATCTGGATGCCGGTCGTGATTAATTGCTTTTTCCCGATGGAAAATTATTTCCGAAAAGAGAGGATGGTGCCAAATACAAAGAGGTCGAAAAAACAATTTTGAGTAGCATTAGACTATTATTATTATAGAGTTTAGTGAAGTTCTGTTTTTAAATCATAAATTATTGTTAAGTGTAATTATGTTTTATAATATTATATATTGTATTATTATTATTATGTTTATTTTTCTACTATCTATTGTAACAAATGTTTTTTTTTTTCATGTATTAGATAAATATTATTATTTAGTTTAATAAAATATTTGTACAGTTTAATCGAAAAATATGTAATTATAATAACAATACTGTTCTTTTATATGGTGTTGTCACTATTACATAGCTGCGAAGCTGATAACAAATATTATCATCATTCTGCCAAATCACCTGAACACTATAACTAGGTACCCATTTTTTTTTTTTTTTGATAGATTTTTTTATTATTTGATCAACAAAATATTGTAAATTAGGTGTTTAAAGAAATAATTGAAATTACCTCCACCTTTAAGCTAAATTATGGTGGCATTTGCTAGAATACTGCAAGCGTATTTTATACTTCTCCACACTTGGAAGAGAAACTAATATCGTGGAAAAAAATGTTATTCCCACTACAATTATATAGGAATTTTACTATTTCTGCCATGTCTAGGGAAAATTAGCAGTGATAGGAAATATTGGTTTTATCATGCCAATATATAGTATTTTATCTTTTGGAAAATTGGATCAAGATGGTACTTTAGAGAGGTCATTTTTTGATTTTCTCAATAGTTGTTTA